>JBBDGP010002677.1:0-297500 GCA_037952835.1 Lithobates septentrionalis | reverse complement strand
TCAGAGGAAGATGTTTTCTGAATGGAGAAGGCAGAAGCTGATCTCCTACGTGAGGTGGAGCTTATAGTTGTACCGTCAATCAATTTGAGGTCTTGGAGTACATGTTGTAGTTCTTCAGGAGTTTTGCATGCGAATCTGGTCCCCTGGTGGGTGAATTTTAGGGAGAACGGGAAGCCCCATTGATACTTAATGGCATGACGTTGAAGTTCCAGTAGATGAGGCTTCATTGCACGCCTCTTGTTAACTGGGATAAGTCAGCAAATAGTTGATAACTATGTCCCTGAAATGTTAGATTATTTTTCCCTCTAGCCACTTCTAGAAGTTGTTCTTTTGAACGAAAAAAATGAAATTTTGCTATAATATCCCTGGGGGGGCCATCAGTTTTTTTGGGCATAAGTGCCCTATGTACTTTGTCCATTTCAAGCCTTTCCACCGAAATGCCAGGTTGTAATTCTTGGCATAATGCTGTGATTGTTGATTGCAGATCTCTGATTGATTCTGGTAAGCCTCTGATTCAAATTTGATCTTCTGGCACGATTCTCATAGTCCTCCAGTCTATTCTGTAAAATAATATTTTCCTCTTTGAGGAAATCTATTTCAGAGAAAGTATCCTGTGTAGAATTTTCTATATCTTCCATTTTCATTTCCAATGCTTCGGTGCGTCTCCCCAGTTCTCTGATCTCTCTAGTCAGATTACTAGTAATTTGCTCTGATGTTTGCTGTAATGCTTTATGTAGCATTTTTTCAAATTGTTTCAAAATGTTAGAAGGAATATTAGCCTCGGTTCACACCAGAGGCGGCACGACTTGCAGGTCGCCTCACTGAGGCGACCTGCACACGACTGCCGGGGCGACTTGCAAGACGACTTCTGTATAGAAGTCTATGCAAGTCGCCCCCAAAGTAGTACAGGAACCTTTCTTCTAAGTCGGAGCGACTTGCTTCGCTCCGATTAGAACGGTTCCATTGTACAGAACGGGAGGCGACTTGTCAGGCGGCTAGGTCGCCTGACAAGTCGCCCCCGTGTGAACCGGCTCTAAGAGTTTTGTTGTGAAGAATGTAACATATTTGAATCAGGTTCAGAGTCAGAATCCCTTGAGGAGATAGCTTTTGGCTGCTTAGATTTGAGTTTCTTGTCTGAGGTAAAATTACCTGAGGAGACTGGCTCCTTTTTCATAGTATGTCTTGCCTGGGTGCCACTATTAGAGCTAGTTTTGGTTTTATTCCTGGCACCTCCTAGCACCATTATTCTTGAATAATGTCCCCCTCACCTCTAGGGTGAATAGTAACACGATTTTTACAGTTTCTGTGTCCCTGGGCTGCCTTTATTTGCGGTTTATTCTCTCTCACAGAGCGGAGCTCTAGCCCAGCATGTCCGTCGTGCTAGCCTCCGTGCATGCTCTCTCGTTAATGCAACATTTTCTGTCTGATTTTTTATGTGGAGCTGCTAGTTTAAAGCGGGCCTGTCCTCTTCTCTCTTTACCCCTCTTAAATTGTTCAATCCCCTTGGCACAGCTGTAGTGCAGTGTTGTAATGATATAAGTATTGACTTTAACCCACAGAATACACTTATGTTTATATTTACCTCTACCTGGGTGTCTGTAGCTCCACCTGCAGGAGAAATAACAACACTGCACACAAACTTCAATAATAACCAGAAATAACTTCTTTCTTTGAGTAAGTAGTATATTTATATAAAGGGTTATTACAATGACTACACTATCACACCAATGTAGTGCAATAGTATAGTAAATAGTTTTAACAATTGATAACATACACAAATATACCTAATTGTATATATCTATACCAGGGAGCTCCCCCTGCTCTAAACTGTAAAGTCACTATCCTTAGTAACTAAATGCAGAGCCCTGCAATGAAAAAGATAGTCTTGACGTCTTCAGTCTTCGCTAGCTAAGAACTTGTAATTGTAATCCACAAGGGGTTCCTCTTGGGTGTTGCGCAGTGTAAGGTAATACACTAAGGCAGTTATAATCCGGCAGACTGACTAAGTATTCTTATATGAAGAAGACAAACATCTAGCATCCGCTCTTGAATACTGAAGTCTATGCAGATGTACTGTTTTCCAACTTAACTTGTTCTGTGGGACTATCAGTCCCAGCAACACTCTGTAACAGTTCTAAGTGTGTGTGTAGTATTAAACAAACTTCCGGATGTTAACCCTCTCACCACACGGGATTCAGGCAGATGGATGTCTCTGTTTCAGCAGTTCTCAGTCCGTATGGAGGCACCACCATGCCGTCACACTGTTCCGTTCACTAACGACCAGGAGTCCTCGGTTACCTCCTCCACGGGTCTCTGGAACAATCACTTCTGCTGCTTCAGCACACTGTGATACGACGGCAGGATCCTTGCAGCTGCTCCGCTCCTTCACAAAGTAGGCCTCAACCCTGTGGGACACACACACCCACAGAGTCCTGCTGTCAGGCCACGCGTCCCAGGAACAAGAGACCTAAGATGGCAGCTCCCAGCCCTTTTATATCCTCCCACAATGCAGTTCAGTTCTCCTCTTGTCCAGGAGCATTGTGGGTAGGTCACAGCTAAAGTTCCGAAGTAAACAATCAATCACTTCCATGTCACTTCACTTAATCATGAAACGTAAAAGTATTGTACCTTTTCAATTATCCACAAGATGGCACTATAACAACTTATGTGCTGCATAACACACATGTGGCTAATAACAAAAGTTGTCAGCGCTACACTTATATTTTCCAATAAAAATCTTACTGATCTTTTATATCATTACATTTTTTCTGGCTCCAGACTAAAACGCTGTACACAGATATTTATTCCAAGCTTTAACAATAAACTTTCAACAATTACATGCTGAAAATACAATTTCACAAGGTCCAACTCTATGTAAATTACATACAGAAAAAGAGCAGCTGCAGTGGATTTGCCCGGTACAGGCAGTAGTAGGGTAGTATGGGTAGTAGTTTTGGCAGTGCATGTAGTAATACCCCAGAATGGGCAGGGACAATGCTGGGGGTAGGAGTTACTGGAGCAGCTTTAGTCTCAGCGTAAGGATGCAGGGGTCTCCAAACTTTCAAAACAAAGGGCCAGTTTACGGTCCTTCAGACATTGGGGGTGTCGGACTGTGATCACTGGGTGTAGAACAGATCCTGATGTCAGTGGGAAAAAACAATGCCCTTTCTTTGGTGTCAGTGGAAGTAATTGTGCCCCATTGTTGATGTCATTGGGAGGAATAGTGCCCCATAATTGGTGTCATAGGGAGGTATTGGACTCCATCATTGGTGTCATCGGGCCCCATTGTTGGTGCCAATGGTAGAAATTGGACCCCATCATTGGTGTCATTGGGAGGGATTATGCCCCACTGTTAGTATCAGTGGATGATGCCCCAAGGGCCAGATAAATGCAAGCAAAGGGCTGCAGTTTTGAGACCACTGGATTAGAGTGTAATAGATTAGGGGTAGGTAGTAGTAAAAACACAGAGTAGGGAAGGTGATTCACCGCTCAGGTAGACTTGCTCCCAGGTGTGTGTTAAGTAGATCCTTCAGAGGAGGGGAGTCCCAGGTGCTGGCTAAATGCAAATTGAAGCAAGGTTTGAAACAAGAGAATCTGGATGCCGCACACTGGATAAAGTTGAAAATTCTTCTTTATTATAAAATCAGGATCATCAAAGATACAGGACAATCAGGCAGATGGTACAGACACAGCTGACGCGTTTCGCACTCTAGTTTGAGTGCTTACTCATAGGTCATGAGCTATGGATATTACACCCCCCATAATGAGATATTACCACCCCATAACAGGATATTACACCCCCCATAACAGGATATTACACCTCCATAATAGGATGTTACCACCCCCATAACAGGATATTACCACCCCCATAACAGAATATTACCCCCTCCATAACAGGATATTACCCCCTCCATGCATTACTGTATGAAAGGCGTTCTTTGGGTGGTGAGCTGTATTGGATTTCTGCCAGACATATCGTTTGGCCAAATCATTCAATTTTAGTCTCATCTGACCAGAACACCCTTTTCCATGTGGCCTCAGAACCTTCAAGGTGTGTTTTGGCAAAGCTCAGTGGTGACGACATGTGACCTTTCTTGAGGAATGGCTTTTTTATTGCACCCCTTCACAATTGGTGATATTGTTGTCACATGCACACAATGACCACTCTTTGTCAGAGTTTCTGTAGGCCTCTTGGTCACCTCTCTGACCAGTTTCCTCCTGGCTCTTTCATACAGTTTGGTGCGACGTCCTGATCCAGGGAGTGTCTGTGTTCTACCAAATACCTTCCACTTCTTATTAATAGACATCACTCTGCTTCTAGGCATTGATAAAGCCTTTGTATCCATCTCCTGACTTGTGCCTGTCCACAACTCTTATCCCGAAGATCCCGGTGCCTTGCCACCCATAGGTGATCATTTGCTTCAGTTGCACTAGCAGAGACTGATATGCACCAGGAAAGCTCTTTTCATGCTGAGCTAAACAAAATGACCATAGCTGAGTTGAAAGTCAAATGTCTTTCTGTGTCATTGAGAAGGTGATTAGCTTCACCTACTTGAGTTTATAAGTCATTTTTAGGAGGGGAGGTGATCCTTTTCAGTGGTTAACAGGAGGGAGAAGATGTGCAGTCCATTACAGGAACCAAGTGAATAAGGCAGCTCATATTTCTAAAAGACTTTGTTTCACATTCTTTCCGCAAAGTGCTATGGGAAAGAATAAAGTTATCGTTCATCTTGTTCAAGACTGTTTGCGGTGTGATCAATGTGGGGAAGTGGGGGGTAATGGAACCAACTGGGAGAAAGGAACAAACTATTAGCAGCTCCTACGAGAGTAGTGTGCTTCATACTGTATATACTGTATACACACTATATATAGATGCAGCACCCTGGGGTTTAATCAGGGAGCTCCTCACCAAATTCATTGTCAGAAGTAGCTACTGCAGTCAATTGCTATGGATTCATTGACTTCTCCCTAAGTTTGGCCTGGTTGTACTTTCCTCTTCTACCACCAGGTGGCCGGGCACTTGGAGGTATTAGATTAAGAAGGACAACTCAAGGTAAGGTTATAGGTATATGGGGTATCTCAGCCAATGGGCAGGGGTTTTATTGAATCCCTTGGCCTGCTGGGAGAGCCTATATATTCAGGTTGAGTCAGGTGATCTATGTTCTGTAACACCCGGACTGCTGTCTGGGTGGATGTGTGTTGTATGCCCTGGGCTGCTAGGCTGGAGATTGAGCCTATCCCGGAGGCATCAGGCTGCCAGGCTGTGCGAGAGCCTATCCAGAAGTAAGAGGGCAGCGCAGGGTTGGGACTGCGGCTTGCAGTCAAACTAAAAGTGCCGGAGAACCTGACGTGGTTGGAGGTAGAAGGGAAGCTGTTGCCACAAAGGGACCGATCGCCTTTACCAGGGACCACAGTGCGTAACTGAAGCAAGTACCGGAGCAGTATTCTCACCGAACAGGCACGGTGGAGAATCGGGAAACTTCAGGCGGTGACCAAGTCAGGCACCCAACCAACGGAGGTGACACTTGCAGAGCAGCCTTGTGTGCCAAGCCAGGGACCGAGTCGGTCAGCAGGGGTGAAGCTTGAAGGTATCCGAAGTGCCAAGCTAGGGACCCAGCAGGGAAGCATGGGTGACGCTTGAGGGAGATACCACCGCAAAAGCCTTGAGGAGCTCACGGGATTCAGAGTAGTGAATCAGAGCGTCCAGTGAGAGACAAGGAGCTCAAGGGGCTGAAGAACTACAAGGAGAAGTTGTAGTACAGCTGAGAGAACTGTTACTTTGAGTTAGGAACTGTTTAAGTACTGTTGCCATAGGAGACAGCAATCCTGCATGTGTAGAAGTGGCCCCTTGCTGGGGCCTTTCCCTGTATGGCTGTCCTCCTGTTGAAGTCTCAGAGTCTGCCGTTTGAAATTGCAATTACTTAAGGGTGTCCTGGCCCTAACCCTCTTTTCCTTGCAAAATATAAAAAGGACTGTCGAAGAAATAAAACCTCTTTTACATCCAAGAAGTGTCTGGCACCCAATGACTTTTACCATCTTTGCACCCACTATGCCTCACAACCCTCCAGATGTACATTATAATAATCAATAATGGGGCGTGGCTTGGATGTAGAGCGCGGCAGACATCTGCTTGCGGAGCTCCTCACATCTTAACCAAATCCTGGCCGTTTCTCATCGATTTTCAGCAGCTTTCTCCCTTCAGACTGCTCGGGAAACCTCCTGAGCTGCAGGTCATGCCATCTAGAATCCGCTCCATGGGTCCACGATCCAGAAAGAAGCAGTCAGCTTCTGCCACCTTGTGTCCCGATGCCATCTTGGCTGCAGGCTGCATGCCCAGCTAGCAGAGATGGAAGCTGATGGCATCTCTGGGAAACCAGCGTGTTCTCCAGACTGAACTTCCGACACAAATACACAGGTCATCCTGCAGGCTATTGAGCGTAGTAAGACCTCTCTCCTGGTCCGTATTGACCATCTGGTAGAAGAATGCAATTTAATCCAAAACGATCTTAATAAGATCAGATGTCACCAGACGGACAAATAATCCCGCATTTCTGGCACTAAAGGCACCACTGCACAACATGCTGACCTCCTCCAATCTATCCAGTGTACAGTACAGTTGCTGGTGGCTAAATCAGACAACGCTGAGAATAGACTGCGGCGGAATAATATCAGCGTGCTGGGCCTTCCGGAGGGAGCTAAAGGAGAAAATCCAGCAGACTTTGCAGAAACCTTTTTCAAATCCATATTGGCCATCACTGAAGTCTCCCAAACCTATGTGGTGGAGCGCGCTCACAGGGTTCCTACTGGAAAGGGTATGTAACTATGTAACTATCTAGGAGCACTACCTAGGCCATTCCTGGTCTGCTTATAGAATTACAGAGAAAGGGATTGGATCCTTAATGAGGCCCGGAAACATCCCACACTGCCTTATAAAAATAACATGGTGCACTTCTTCCCTAATTTTTCCTCGGAGCTGCAAAAGAAGCGTAAGGCCTCATGTACACTGCTGCTGGTAAACGGACATTTAGGAGCAGTTGGGCATTTCCTGAACTCTCCTCTATGTTATCTTATCAGTACATGTACACGGGGTAGTTTAAAGTCGTTCTAGGCAGTTGAGTTTAGAGGCTTTTTTTTCCTCGCTTTGATTTAAATTGCATTCTTCCACCAGATGGTCAATGCAGACCAGGAGAGAGGTCTTACTACCCTCAATAGCCTGCAGGATGACCTGTGTATTTGTGTCAGAAGTTCAGTCTGGAGAAAACGCTGGTTGCTCAGAGATGCCATCAGCCTTCATCTCTGCTTGCAGCCTCCATCTCTGCTAGATGGGCATGCAGCCTGTTAGCCAGCACCCTGAAAAAGTCTCTTTTCTCACTCCAGTGTGAAAGCCTGAGTGCTTTCACACTGGAGCGGTGCGCTGGCAGGATGCTCAAAAAAGTCCTGCCAGCCGCATTTCTGAGGAGCTGTAGGAGCGGTGTATTTACCGCTCTTAAAGCGCCCCTGCCAATTGAAATCAATGGGCAGCGCCGCTGTACTGCCGGTAAAGCACCGCTGCAACGGCGCTTTGTGGGCGATTTTAACCCTTTTTTGGCCGCAAGTGGGAGTTAAACACGTCCAGCTAGTGGCCGAATAGCGCCGCAAAAATGATGGTAAAGCGCTGCTAAAAATAGCGATGCTTTACCGCCAATGGCGCGATGCCTCAGTGTGAAAGTAGCCTGACTGTTCTACTACCTATAAACAATACAGTGCTGCTACTGCTACCCCTTTTTTACCATTACTCTTTCAATTTTTTTTCTACTACCTCTTCTTAACTACTACTACTACTACTCTTATTACTTACTTACATTCTCACTATTGTACTACTACTCTTTCTATGTTTTTACCACTACTCCTAACCTATTACCCTCTAATCCAGTGGTCTTCAAACTGCGGCCCGGGCGCCGGATGCGGCCTTTTCTTGCATTTATCTGGCCCTTGGGGCACCATTTCATCCACTGATACTAACAGTGGGGCATAATCCCCCCAATTCCAAACCAAAAAGATACTGCACTATCCCTCCATATAATCAATATAAATTAAATGTGCGTCTGTGAAAACAAAAGATTTGTTGGTGCTGCTGCAACCATAAATGTGAGACAACCCCCACTTAAATTACTATATATAGGAAAGGCTGCGCTGCTAATATTAAGTGAGTGTGATCATGATTCCTTTGTATGACCACAACTATAACACCCTTGTGCAATATAAAACAATGTAGAAAAAATAATCAAACTTGAATCTCACAGGTTAAATTTACTTTACTTTCGGTTTCACTCGTAGCCCCGAGCGGAGCTATCCGAACCTACTCGGATAGCTCCGCTCGGGGCTACGAGTGAAACCGAAAGTAAACGAGCGCCGCCGGAAAGAGCCGAGGACCGGCTCTGTGTATTTCGGCGCCGGCGGCGCCATTTTCAAATCGCGGTCGGCGATTTTGAAGCACAGCAGCAGGGACAGGGGATCGAAGGCTGCACTGGGGCAAGGCTGCACTGGGCAAGGCTGCACTGGGGAAGGCTGCACTGGGGCAAGGCTGCACTGGGGCAAGGCTGCACTGGGGCAAGGCTGCACTGGGGAAGGCTGCACTGAGAAGGCTGCACTGACAAGGCTGCACTGACATGGCTGCACTGACATGGCTGCACTGGGGCAAGGCTGCACTGGGGAAGGCTGCACTGAGAAGGCTGCACTGACATGGCTGCACTGACATGGCTGCACTGGGGCAAGGCTGCACTGGGGAAGGCTGCACTGAGAAGGCTGCACTGACATGGCTGCACTGACATGGCTGCACTGGGGCAAGGCTGCACTGGGGAAGGCTGCACTGAGAAGGCTGCACTGACATGGCTGCACTGACATGGCTGCACTGACATGGCTGCACTGGGGAAGGCTGCACTGACATGGCTGCACTGAGAAGGCTGCAATGATGGGCATTTAAATGTAAGTTTTTTTCCCTTCAACTTCCCTCCTAAAAGTTTTTTTTTCCTTAAAATTCCCTCCTAAATTGGGGTGCGTGTTATACGCCGGTGCGTGTTATACGCCGATAAATACGGTAATTTACATACAGTCAGATCTTGTAACATTTTGTTTTTTTGTTATGTATTTGTTGAAAGTTTATGGTTAAAGCTTGGAATACATATCTGTATACAGCTTTCAGTCTGGAGCAAGAAAAGTCTTAAAAATATAAATGATCAGAAAGATTTTTATTGTTTTACTGGAAATACAAGAAATCATGCAGAAAATGAAGCATTAACAACCTCTGTTAGTTACTGTGTGCCATTTATAAGTAATGCAACAAACCTCCAGCAGGAGGGCGCTATGCAACAGGCAGTGATTTGCTATCAACTTCAGCAATCAATACAAAGTCATTAGCACTAAATAATAAAATGATTGGTTTGATCAGACACAATAGAACTCATTGGATTTTATTTGACATGTGGATGAAATTAATTTCTAATAAATGAACTAAGCAAAGCACAATGTATGTCTACATGGGCAGCAAGGATGCAGGTTGGAGGGGGGATGGTTACAAAGGAGGATTAAAGAATCTTCTCCTCTTAGTCCACTATGGCCATTTCACAGAGCCTGGGTATGGACACGTGGGACAGGCGGCTCCTCTGTTGTGGGATTCTTCAGTTTACTATGACAGACTTGAGATGGAGGTTTATCACAGCCAAGTATGGGATCCCCATTATGGGAAAGCGGACTGGAAAAGAGAAAGAATTTCCGGTAGGTAATCATATGATGATGGTGTCTTGCTCAAACATGAAGGAAACCTGTAAGAAAAGAGGTGGCACAGTGTCAGCTTGCTGGGCTATAAAAAGTCAATGAGTGTTGTTGGCCATAGAGACAAAGACTTCACCACCATACTGTTTTTTTCAGTAAAAATCTTTCCATAAGATGATATGTGTATGTAGCTTATCTTATGTATTCTTCATTTATGTGTTGCAGAAAATTGTTAATGGAAAGGAAAAATGGAAGGATGTGCTTCTGTGCTGCAATGTTTAAGTGACAGGGTCACTGAGGATGGTGTATCTCGTCACCTAGAACAATGACTGGAGCCCTCAGGAGATCAATAGCTGTTGGCCAGTTTGCAGTGCTGGTTTGCCAGCCATTATCACCCAGGGTTCCTACAGAGGTTTCTAGGAGTTCCTTGAGCTGTGGCTGATTAACCTCCCATTCAATGGTTCCTGCTTATTTTGGGGCCCAACACCACTTGGTGGGGCCAGATTCATGACACCAATGATCTTTTTTGCTGCCTGTAAGAGTGGATTTTTGACCACCACTGTACGTAAGGCATTCTTATCACTGGCCACCATTGTAAGGGGCATTTTATTCCACTGACTACCAATGAATTGGTTTTAGCAGGGGTTCCCCAAGACCTGAATATTTTTCAAGGGTTTCTCTGGGGAAAAAAGGTTGAGAAATGTAGCTGGCATGTCATACAGCAGCCTTTCCATTATCCTACCCCTACCACAAACATGCCAAAGGCTCGACTGTGCACTGAGGATCTGGCATTAGACAACGAATCCTAGGGGACTGGGCTTCATATCAAAGGGTCGGGGCTTAACATTTGATGCATGTATAACAATGAGAATGTTTTACCTCTCTTGGTTGTTATTTCCAATAAAATTGTTTGTCTGTTATCTGCAGATCACCATGTACAAACCAAATCTGCAATGTAACACATTTTTATGCCTGTTTCGATACTGATGAAAAAAAAAAACTCCCCCTTCCAGGGGCCACAATACATGTCTGTCCTGATAAGGGCCTCATCTGCCACTGTCCCAGCCATGGCTCCAATTCATATGTGTCCTTGCTAGGGGTCCCATCTATTATGATTGACTTGGGGTAAATGAGAATACGATTATTCTGGGTCAGTTGTCTCTTATTCTACCCCATATAGAATTAGACCTTCTCACTTTTAGTTTCTGAGGAATTCTGCCCCCCACAGATGAACAGAGCATTCATCAGCAGTAATATCTATTCCCTGTGTCCCCCAATCTCACACATTGGTATCCCACTGTATTTATCCCCAGCACACATATTGGTCTCTTATTGTATCCCATCCCCAACACACACATTGGTCTCTTCCTGTATCTAATCCCCAGCACACACATTGGTACCTCCCCTGTATCATCAATCATCCACCAATTCCACCTACTACAGGGTATGGAGAAAGTTTTACAGAACTAGCAGAGGTCAACCATTTCCAGTGACCTTCTCTTAGTTTCTGAGGAATTCTGCGCATTCATTAGTAGTAATATCTATTCCCTGTATCCCCCAATCTCACACATTGGTATCCCACTGTATTTCTCCTTAGCACCCACATTGGTTACTCCCCTGTATCCCATCCCCAGCACCCACATTGGTCCCTCCCCTGTATCCCATCCCCAGAACCCACATTGGCTTCTTCCTGTATCCCATAACCAGCACACACATTGGTCTCTTCCTGTATCCCATCCCCAGCACACACATTGGTCCCTCCCCTATATCCCATCCCCAGAACCCACATTGGTACCTCCCCTGTATCCCATCCCCAGCATACACATTGGTCTTTCCTGGTGCCTTCATGGCACCTTACCAATGGTTGCTCTGCCCTCGTCCAACCAACAGGACCACTTAAACTCTATAAAAAAAAGAGCTGTTCCCTCTTGATCCATTTTAATTTTGTCAGTGGATCCGCGCTACAGGATATATTTGCAACTGCAGCCCCCCTATGTAAACAAGGGACACTAACGTGTACCCTAAACAGATACGTGTAACAAAGTAGGGAATGGCGCTGTGCAAAAGGGGGTATATTGGTATATTTTGTGTCTAATAATAGTAGTAGGTGCACCAATGTGACATGCTGCGAGGAACACCAGTAAGTAGTACCCTCAAAGTGCAGTGCTATTAATGATAATAAAGTGCTAAACAAAGGATAATCAATCAGTAAGTAAATAAATATAAAAATATACAACTATAATCTCATGTGCGAATATTAATAGGTTAACCACTAGTATTGTGAAGAAAGTGTCAAGTGCAGTGTTCCATTTACCCGCTGGGTGATAGAAATTGAGATGCAAATATTAAAAAAATAAAAAGTGTCCACAATCCTCTATGGTGTGTAAAGTAAAGGGTATCCACAGTCCTCTATAATGAAGTGCTAAAAAACAATATAAAAAACAATATAAAAAATGAATACGTGACAAAATACACAATAAATGTGTAAATATTAAGACCCAAAATAATAAATGGTTGATGTATATATATAAAGGTAAGTCTCTAATATCCTGATGTATATAAAGGTAAGTCTCTAATTTCCTGATGGTGAACCAATATAACTCATATGAAGGTGGCAAAAGAAGTTCATATCATGTCTTCCACAGGATTTCCTCCAAATATTTAAAACAAAAAACAAAAACACACTCCCCCCGATGTGATTCCACTCACCGGAACGCTGTACCCCTGCAGGGGTATAGGCATAGGAAGTGTGTACGCCAGATCCCGATCCAATCTAGATGTCGGTCTGATCCCCGTATGTCGGTATCCTCTCAATCCGGGTCAGCCACTCATGGAGGGGATGGGGGAAGATGACAATCCCCTGTAATAGTCCTATTCCCGGTCGGACATCCACTCCAGAGTATTATATGAAAAAGAGGAGGTGCTCCACATAGCGTAACTCCATAAAATAATATTTATTTAAAAAATCCAAAAATAGCACATTTAAATCCAAGGAATTGAAACCAATCAATTATTAAAAAGGAGAGGGAGCCTACAAGCTCTCTAGCTCCCCTAGCCGTTCCGGGACGCAGCGTAGTATACAGCTACCGCTTGCGTTCCACCGGTCCGCTATCGAAAACCACAGTGACAGGAAGTGACGTTGTGCGTGCCAAGATAGTCCCGCCTTACGCGTTTCGTCACACGGACGTCATCGGAGGCGCTGCCATCTTGGTCCTCTCAACGTCTTATATCTGGGTGCAGTACATGCCGCGGCCAATCCCGTACTAGATGCTAAATGACAGGCATCTTATAAATCCAATCAAAAAATTCGCTCAATTATGGAAACGAAAGCCAAAGACCCAATATCATTAGACCAAAGAAATTACTAGATAGAGTCTCCTTGAGCGCCATCTGGTGGAAGTTTTATTGTACTTGTAATTCGTATGGAATAACGGCCGTGGGGATTTGTAATTTGCAAACCAGATACTATCTGGTAAAGATAACATAACAATCGAATAGCTAAAACCAGAAATCAACAAAGAAGAAGTGTAACATATAATTACCTCAAGAGGTATTCAGGCAGAAGGAGAGTTTAAAAAAGGGTTTTATGTATATATATCTACAAATATACACATAAAAAATTCTTAAAAATGTATATATATATAAAATATTGTGCACATAAAAAAGGAACGATGTATTAAAAATCTTTTTTAAAAAAGATGTGCGAAGAGGAGTACATTGTATAAATAGTGCTGGTATGAACCAGAATCAGAAGAGAATATGTTGGTATGTCAATGGGTATATTAATTTGTGAACCAAAGTATCTCGATTTATCAATAAATATCTGAGAGTATACTGGAAGTAGTGTTGAAGTATCTCTATATCATCTAAAAATATTATTTAAAAATATTGAAATCTTCGGGAGTCAGGGGATAAGATAGGGGCACGTATATATTCCACCTATTTAATTAAGAAGCAATTCAGAACCGATCGTGGAAATCTACAGTGTTTTTAAAAATTAGATAAAAAACAGTTCAGATCAATGTCCACATTTAACCCTCTAGGAACAAGGCTCCCTAAGCGGTATATCCACTTAGTTTCATTCTGGGACACTTTTATTCTTTTATTACCGCCTCTCCAGTGATCTTTGATCAGATCTATGCCATAAAAAATTAACCCTGTGGGATTTCTATTGTGGACCTCGTCAAAGTGCCTAGAGAGGTTGTGCTTTGGGAAGCCTTTTTTAATGTTGTTAATATGCTCTCTAATCCTAACGCGGAGAGGCCTAGTGGTTCTTCCCACGTACTGAAGCCGACAGGGGCATTCTATCACATACGTGACGTGAGTACTTTCACAGGTGATCAATTCTCTGATTTGATACTCTTTCCCTGTTCTTGACTTAAAGAGCAATTTTTTCTTTGGTTGTCTCTTACTTACACGACAGGGTAGACACTTTTGGCATCTGAAAAAACCTTTTAATTCGGGGAATAACTTAACCGGCCTAGGCGGGTCGATCACGTTATGTACCAACTGGTTCCTCAGACTGGGGGCCTTCTTGTAAATAAATCTTGGTTTTTTGGGGAGTATCTTCACCAAAGTTCTGTCTGATTTTAAAATAGGCCAATATTTCCTAAAGATATGTTCAATTGACCGATATTGATTGTTAAAACCAGTGATAAAAGCCATATCCATCTTACAGTGGTTATCGGTTTTCTCTTTCTTTCTCAGTAGGAGATCACGATCTAGGCTCCCTATTTCCATCTTATGTCTCATTAGGGGTTCTTTGTGGTATCCTTTATCAATGAATTTTTTAATCAGGGTGTCGGCTTGGCTGTAATAATCGTCTATCCTATAGCAATTTCTTCGCAACCTCATTAGTTGGCCTTTCGGAATGTTCTGCTTCCACTTCGGATGATGGCAACTAGATGTTGGAATGTAGCCATTCCGATCCGTAGCTTTGAAAAAAGTTCTTGTGTGTAATTCGTTATTCTCTTTGAAAATCTGTACATCTAGGTAATCAATTGCTTGAGGGTCGCATGTCCCACTGAAAGTGATGCCATATTTATTTTGATTCATTGCTCCTAGGAAATTGTAAAATGACTCTGCCGTGCCCCTCCACACTATAATCACGTCATCTATATAACGACGGTAAAATTCAATCTCCGAGCGTGGACTTTTATATATATTTTCTTCTTCCCACATATCCATGAATAAATTAGCCACGCTTGGGGCATATCTGGCTCCCATGGCGACACCCTTAGTTTGCACATAATAGTCCTTCTGATACCAAAAATAATTGCTTTCCATTGCTAATTTTAAAGCTTCTAAAATAAAATTAATCTGTTCTTGTTTAAGATTAGCGTTTTTATAAAGTGCTTTCTCTACTCCTTTTAGGCCATGTTTTTGGATAATGCTGGTATATAAGGAGTTCACATCTATCGTCGCAAGAAGACAATCTTCAACCCCAGTTATACTTTTAATTTCGTTAATCAATTGCGTACTATCCTTTAGATACGATCTACCTTTGGTTACTATTGGTTTTAGAAAGCAATCGATATATTCTCCCAGTCTAGAGAACAGGGAATTGATCCCACTTATAATCGGTCGTCCTGGGGGTTTCTCCAATCGTTTATGTACTTTGGGTAAGTAATATATAACTGGTGTTTTGGTGGACTCGCAAATCAAGTATTTAGCTTCCTTTTTATTTAAAATTCCTCTGTCCTTCCCTTTTTTGACAAGTGCTTTCAGTTTCTTGTTGTAAAGTTGTTTTGGGTTTCCCTTCAGTTTCTTATAGGTATTTTCTACTCTAAGGAGGTTCTTCATTTCTTCCTCATAGTCCTCTTTCCTTAGTATAACCAGCCCACCCCCTTTATCTGCAGGGCGTATAACAACTTCTTTTCTTTTTCCAATTTCTTTAATGGCTTTCCATACATTCCTATTGTTGGAACCCTTGATTTCGAGTTTCGCAAGGTCACTCTCCACCATCTTCTTAAAGGCGTTCATACACTGGTCGCCCGGAACCTTCGGATTAAAAACAGAATTGTTTCTAAGACTGGTGTGTGTAAAGCCAGATGGTTCTTCTGCTGGTTTCTCATCTTTATTTAAGGCATAGTGTTTCTTTATTCTTAATTTGCGTATAAATTTCTGTAGATCAACAAAAACCTCAAACTTATCAATATTCTTATCTGGTGCAAATTTTAATCCTAAATCTAAAACTCTCAGTTCTTCATCAGTAAAAACAGCATCACTCAAGTTAAAAATTCCTTCTTCTAATATTCTCTTCACCTTTTTCCTCTTCTTTCCTCCTCGTTTTCCTCTTGCCTGTAACCTCTTTCTGTATCTCTTAGGGTTTGGTCTGGCCCTCTGCCAGGATTCCTGTTCGATCCATTCCTCATCTGCTGTGAGTGTCCGTAGGTGCCGAAATTCCTCTGCTGTGGATGTCCGTAGGTTCCTATATCCCTCTGTTCTCTGTACACGGGTGGACCCCAGTGCCTCTGGAAGTCTCTGTTGATATCTGGTTGGTCTTTCCAACCCTGTCTCCTGTATGGAGGTCGTGCTTTCCATCTTCCAGGTGGGCCACCCCTGTGAAAATCCCTATTGTCCCTAGATAAACCTCTAGGATAGGGGTTAATATAGGTGCCCTGGTGTCCCCTTTCCCTTAGGGGTGAGTACCTATTTCGAGTGGGGATACTATATCTTGGAGTGGCTGGGGATCTTCCATATCCAGGTTCTGGGGGATGTTCTTCCCTCCCCCTCATCCAGAGACCATTGGTTCGGTAATTAGGTGTCCCTGACGCCTCAATGCGTCTGGTAGTGGGGGTATGTTCAAACCTGGCTTGTCTTGTATTGTCTGGTATATCTTCCTCTTCTCCTGGAATTTCGTCCATAGAGTTACTGTCTTCTTCATTACTCATCTCATCTACTTCTTCTTGCCACTTGTAGACCCTTTTATTGGCATAATCCAGAACGTCTCTCTTAAATTTTTTCTGTTTCTTGGTTTGAATTTCCGTATCGTATTTCTTTATAATCTCTTGTAGTTCTTTGTCCTTGTCTTTATATTCTTGTTGTCCAGTAAAGGGGTGTAATAGATTCTTGATCTCAATAATTCTTTCCTCTACTTTTCTTAATTTAAAATGTCTCCTTGCTATTATTTTTTGTAAAAGCTCATTCTCACAACCTGAGAAAAAAGAGTACCATTCCTCATTTAAGGAGGCGTCATCAATACTATCATTTGGGCTCAAATCCCACCTTAATCTCCTAGGTGTCATTTTCTCTTTCACATACATCTCCAGGGAAACAATGTCCCACCACACCCTTAGTTGTTTTTCCAGGGTGTGTCGCAGCTGTTTCAACAACCCATTCATGTCTTGACTGTTATTAACCTGCTCTTGGTTAAAAACCCCTCTTACATCAATCTTCCTGTTAGACATATATCCAAATATGTCCATAGCTGCAGATCTATAATCAGCGCCCGCAGGAGCCAGGTGATAGTAATTTTGTCAGTGGATCCGCGCTACAGGATATATTTGCAACTGCAGCCCCCCTATGTAAACAAGGGACACTAACGTGTACCCTAAACAGATACGTGTAACAAAGTAGGGAATGGCGCTGTGCAAAAGGGGGTATATTGGTATATTTTGTGTCTAATAATAGTAGTAGGTGCACCAATGTGACATGCTGCGAGGAACACCAGTAAGTAGTACCCTCAAAGTGCAGTGCTATTAATGATAATAAAGTGCTAAACAATGGATAATCAATCAGTAAGTAAATAAATATAAAAATATACAACTATAATCTCATGTGCGAATATTAATAGGTTAACCACTAGTATTGTGAAGAAAGTGTCAAGTGCAGTGTTCCATTTACCCGCTGGGTGATAGAAATTGAGATGCAAATATTAAAAAAATAAAAAGTGTCCACAATCCTCTATGGTGTGTAAAGTAAAGGGTATCCACAGTCCTCTATAATGAAGTGCTAAAAAACAATATAAAAAACAATATAAAAAATGAATACGTGACAAAATACACAATAAATGTGTAAATATTAAGACCCAAAATAATAAATGGTTGATGTATATATATAAAGGTAAGTCTCTAATATCCTGATGTATATAAAGGTAAGTCTCTAATTTCCTGATGGTGAACCAATATAACTCATATGAAGGTGGCAAAAGAAGTTCATATCATGTCTTCCACAGGATTTCCTCCAAATATTTAAAACAAAAAACAAAAACACACTCCCCCCGATGTGATTCCACTCACCGGAACGCTGTACCCCTGCAGGGGTATAGGCATAGGAAGTGTGTACGCCAGATCCCGATCCAATCTAGATGTCGGTCTGATCCCCGTATGTCGGTATCCTCTCAATCCGGGTCAGCCACTCATGGAGGGGATGGGGGAAGATGACAATCCCCTGTAATAGTCCTATTCCCGGTCGGACATCCACTCCAGAGTATTATATGAAAAAGAGGAGGTGCTCCACATAGCGTAACTCCATAAAATAATATTTATTTAAAAAATCCAAAAATAGCACATTTAAATCCAAGGAATTGAAACCAATCAATTATTAAAAAGGAGAGGGAGCCTACAAGCTCTCTAGCTCCCCTAGCCGTTCCGGGACGCAGCGTAGTATACAGCTACCGCTTGCGTTCCACCGGTCCGCTATCGAAAACCACAGTGACAGGAAGTGACGTTGTGCGTGCCAAGATAGTCCCGCCTTACGCGTTTCGTCACACGGACGTCATCGGAGGCGCTGCCATCTTGGTCCTCTCAACGTCTTATATCTGGGTGCAGTACATGCCGCGGCCAATCCCGTACTAGATGCTAAATGACAGGCATCTTATAAATCCAATCAAAAAATTCGCTCAATTATGGAAACGAAAGCCAAAGACCCAATATCATTAGACCAAAGAAATTACTAGATAGAGTCTCCTTGAGCGCCATCTGGTGGAAGTTTTATTGTACTTGTAATTCGTATGGAATAACGGCCGTGGGGATTTGTAATTTGCAAACCAGATACTATCTGGTAAAGATAACATAACAATCGAATAGCTAAAACCAGAAATCAACAAAGAAGAAGTGTAACATATAATTACCTCAAGAGGTATTCAGGCAGAAGGAGAGTTTAAAAAAGGGTTTTATGTATATATATCTACAAATATACACATAAAAAATTCTTAAAAATGTATATATATATAAAATATTGTGCACATAAAAAAGGAACGATGTATTAAAAATCTTTTTTAAAAAAGATGTGCGAAGAGGAGTACATTGTATAAATAGTGCTGGTATGAACCAGAATCAGAAGAGAATATGTTGGTATGTCAATGGGTATATTAATTTGTGAACCAAAGTATCTCGATTTATCAATAAATATCTGAGAGTATACTGGAAGTAGTGTTGAAGTATCTCTATATCATCTAAAAATATTATTTAAAAATATTGAAATCTTCGGGAGTCAGGGGATAAGATAGGGGCACGTATATATTCCACCTATTTAATTAAGAAGCAATTCAGAACCGATCGTGGAAATCTACAGTGTTTTTAAAAATTAGATAAAAAACAGTTCAGATCAATGTCCACATTTAACCCTCTAGGAACAAGGCTCCCTAAGCGGTATATCCACTTAGTTTCATTCTGGGACACTTTTATTCTTTTATTACCGCCTCTCCAGTGATCTTTGATCAGATCTATGCCATAAAAAATTAACCCTGTGGGATTTCTATTGTGGACCTCGTCAAAGTGCCTAGAGAGGTTGTGCTTTGGGAAGCCTTTTTTAATGTTGTTAATATGCTCTCTAATCCTAACGCGGAGAGGCCTAGTGGTTCTTCCCACGTACTGAAGCCGACAGGGGCATTCTATCACATACGTGACGTGAGTACTTTCACAGGTGATCAATTCTCTGATTTGATACTCTTTCCCTGTTCTTGACTTAAAGAGCAATTTTTTCTTTGGTTGTCTCTTACTTACACGACAGGGTAGACACTTTTGGCATCTGAAAAAACCTTTTAATTCGGGGAATAACTTAACCGGCCTAGGCGGGTCGATCACGTTATGTACCAACTGGTTCCTCAGACTGGGGGCCTTCTTGTAAATAAATCTTGGTTTTTTGGGGAGTATCTTCACCAAAGTTCTGTCTGATTTTAAAATAGGCCAATATTTCCTAAAGATATGTTCAATTGACCGATATTGATTGTTAAAACCAGTGATAAAAGCCATATCCATCTTACAGTGGTTATCGGTTTTCTCTTTCTTTCTCAGTAGGAGATCACGATCTAGGCTCCCTATTTCCATCTTATGTCTCATTAGGGGTTCTTTGTGGTATCCTTTATCAATGAATTTTTTAATCAGGGTGTCGGCTTGGCTGTAATAATCGTCTATCCTATAGCAATTTCTTCGCAACCTCATTAGTTGGCCTTTCGGAATGTTCTGCTTCCACTTCGGATGATGGCAACTAGATGTTGGAATGTAGCCATTCCGATCCGTAGCTTTGAAAAAAGTTCTTGTGTGTAATTCGTTATTCTCTTTGAAAATCTGTACATCTAGGTAATCAATTGCTTGAGGGTCGCATGTCCCACTGAAAGTGATGCCATATTTATTTTGATTCATTGCTCCTAGGAAATTGTAAAATGACTCTGCCGTGCCCCTCCACACTATAATCACGTCATCTATATAACGACGGTAAAATTCAATCTCCGAGCGTGGACTTTTATATATATTTTCTTCTTCCCACATATCCATGAATAAATTAGCCACGCTTGGGGCATATCTGGCTCCCATGGCGACACCCTTAGTTTGCACATAATAGTCCTTCTGATACCAAAAATAATTGCTTTCCATTGCTAATTTTAAAGCTTCTAAAATAAAATTAATCTGTTCTTGTTTAAGATTAGCGTTTTTATAAAGTGCTTTCTCTACTCCTTTTAGGCCATGTTTTTGGATAATGCTGGTATATAAGGAGTTCACATCTATCGTCGCAAGAAGACAATCTTCAACCCCAGTTATACTTTTAATTTCGTTAATCAATTGCGTACTATCCTTTAGATACGATCTACCTTTGGTTACTATTGGTTTTAGAAAGCAATCGATATATTCTCCCAGTCTAGAGAACAGGGAATTGATCCCACTTATAATCGGTCGTCCTGGGGGTTTCTCCAATCGTTTATGTACTTTGGGTAAGTAATATATAACTGGTGTTTTGGTGGACTCGCAAATCAAGTATTTAGCTTCCTTTTTATTTAAAATTCCTCTGTCCTTCCCTTTTTTGACAAGTGCTTTCAGTTTCTTGTTGTAAAGTTGTTTTGGGTTTCCCTTCAGTTTCTTATAGGTATTTTCTACTCTAAGGAGGTTCTTCATTTCTTCCTCATAGTCCTCTTTCCTTAGTATAACCAGCCCACCCCCTTTATCTGCAGGGCGTATAACAACTTCTTTTCTTTTTCCAATTTCTTTAATGGCTTTCCATACATTCCTATTGTTGGAACCCTTGATTTCGAGTTTCGCAAGGTCACTCTCCACCATCTTCTTAAAGGCGTTCATACACTGGTCGCCCGGAACCTTCGGATTAAAAACAGAATTGTTTCTAAGACTGGTGTGTGTAAAGCCAGATGGTTCTTCTGCTGGTTTCTCATCTTTATTTAAGGCATAGTGTTTCTTTATTCTTAATTTGCGTATAAATTTCTGTAGATCAACAAAAACCTCAAACTTATCAATATTCTTATCTGGTGCAAATTTTAATCCTAAATCTAAAACTCTCAGTTCTTCATCAGTAAAAACAGCATCACTCAAGTTAAAAATTCCTTCTTCTAATATTCTCTTCACCTTTTTCCTCTTCTTTCCTCCTCGTTTTCCTCTTGCCTGTAACCTCTTTCTGTATCTCTTAGGGTTTGGTCTGGCCCTCTGCCAGGATTCCTGTTCGATCCATTCCTCATCTGCTGTGAGTGTCCGTAGGTGCCGAAATTCCTCTGCTGTGGATGTCCGTAGGTTCCTATATCCCTCTGTTCTCTGTACACGGGTGGACCCCAGTGCCTCTGGAAGTCTCTGTTGATATCTGGTTGGTCTTTCCAACCCTGTCTCCTGTATGGAGGTCGTGCTTTCCATCTTCCAGGTGGGCCACCCCTGTGAAAATCCCTATTGTCCCTAGATAAACCTCTAGGATAGGGGTTAATATAGGTGCCCTGGTGTCCCCTTTCCCTTAGGGGTGAGTACCTATTTCGAGTGGGGATACTATATCTTGGAGTGGCTGGGGATCTTCCATATCCAGGTTCTGGGGGATGTTCTTCCCTCCCCCTCATCCAGAGACCATTGGTTCGGTAATTAGGTGTCCCTGACGCCTCAATGCGTCTGGTAGTGGGGGTATGTTCAAACCTGGCTTGTCTTGTATTGTCTGGTATATCTTCCTCTTCTCCTGGAATTTCGTCCATAGAGTTACTGTCTTCTTCATTACTCATCTCATCTACTTCTTCTTGCCACTTGTAGACCCTTTTATTGGCATAATCCAGAACGTCTCTCTTAAATTTTTTCTGTTTCTTGGTTTGAATTTCCGTATCGTATTTCTTTATAATCTCTTGTAGTTCTTTGTCCTTGTCTTTATATTCTTGTTGTCCAGTAAAGGGGTGTAATAGATTCTTGATCTCAATAATTCTTTCCTCTACTTTTCTTAATTTAAAATGTCTCCTTGCTATTATTTTTTGTAAAAGCTCATTCTCACAACCTGAGAAAAAAGAGTACCATTCCTCATTTAAGGAGGCGTCATCAATACTATCATTTGGGCTCAAATCCCACCTTAATCTCCTAGGTGTCATTTTCTCTTTCACATACATCTCCAGGGAAACAATGTCCCACCACACCCTTAGTTGTTTTTCCAGGGTGTGTCGCAGCTGTTTCAACAACCCATTCATGTCTTGACTGTTATTAACCTGCTCTTGGTTAAAAACCCCTCTTACATCAATCTTCCTGTTAGACATATATCCAAATATGTCCATAGCTGCAGATCTATAATCAGCGCCCGCAGGAGCCAGGTGATAGTAATTTTGTCAGTGGATCCGCGCTACAGGATATATTTGCAACTGCAGCCCCCCTATGTAAACAAGGGACACTAACGTGTACCCTAAACAGATACGTGTAACAAAGTAGGGAATGGCGCTGTGCAAAAGGGGGTATATTGGTATATTTTGTGTCTAATAATAGTAGTAGGTGCACCAATGTGACATGCTGCGAGGAACACCAGTAAGTAGTACCCTCAAAGTGCAGTGCTATTAATGATAATAAAGTGCTAAACAATGGATAATCAATCAGTAAGTAAATAAATATAAAAATATACAACTATAATCTCATGTGCGAATATTAATAGGTTAACCACTAGTATTGTGAAGAAAGTGTCAAGTGCAGTGTTCCATTTACCCGCTGGGTGATAGAAATTGAGATGCAAATATTAAAAAAATAAAAAGTGTCCACAATCCTCTATGGTGTGTAAAGTAAAGGGTATCCACAGTCCTCTATAATGAAGTGCTAAAAAACAATATAAAAAACAATATAAAAAATGAATACGTGACAAAATACACAATAAATGTGTAAATATTAAGACCCAAAATAATAAATGGTTGATGTATATATATAAAGGTAAGTCTCTAATATCCTGATGTATATAAAGGTAAGTCTCTAATTTCCTGATGGTGAACCAATATAACTCATATGAAGGTGGCAAAAGAAGTTCATATCATGTCTTCCACAGGATTTCCTCCAAATATTTAAAACAAAAAACAAAAACACACTCCCCCCGATGTGATTCCACTCACCGGAACGCTGTACCCCTGCAGGGGTATAGGCATAGGAAGTGTGTACGCCAGATCCCGATCCAATCTAGATGTCGGTCTGATCCCCGTATGTCGGTATCCTCTCAATCCGGGTCAGCCACTCATGGAGGGGATGGGGGAAGATGACAATCCCCTGTAATAGTCCTATTCCCGGTCGGACATCCACTCCAGAGTATTATATGAAAAAGAGGAGGTGCTCCACATAGCGTAACTCCATAAAATAATATTTATTTAAAAAATCCAAAAATAGCACATTTAAATCCAAGGAATTGAAACCAATCAATTATTAAAAAGGAGAGGGAGCCTACAAGCTCTCTAGCTCCCCTAGCCGTTCCGGGACGCAGCGTAGTATACAGCTACCGCTTGCGTTCCACCGGTCCGCTATCGAAAACCACAGTGACAGGAAGTGACGTTGTGCGTGCCAAGATAGTCCCGCCTTACGCGTTTCGTCACACGGACGTCATCGGAGGCGCTGCCATCTTGGTCCTCTCAACGTCTTATATCTGGGTGCAGTACATGCCGCGGCCAATCCCGTACTAGATGCTAAATGACAGGCATCTTATAAATCCAATCAAAAAATTCGCTCAATTATGGAAACGAAAGCCAAAGACCCAATATCATTAGACCAAAGAAATTACTAGATAGAGTCTCCTTGAGCGCCATCTGGTGGAAGTTTTATTGTACTTGTAATTCGTATGGAATAACGGCC
This sequence comes from Lithobates septentrionalis, assembly GCA_037952835.1. Taxonomy (NCBI): domain Eukaryota; kingdom Metazoa; phylum Chordata; class Amphibia; order Anura; family Ranidae; genus Lithobates; species Lithobates septentrionalis. Next base: position 273,252 of record JBBDGP010002677.1, on the reverse strand, counting down.
GTGGGGATTTGTAATTTGCAAACCAGATACTATCTGGTAAAGATAACATAACAATCGAATAGCTAAAACCAGAAATCAACAAAGAAGAAGTGTAACATATAATTACCTCAAGAGGTATTCAGGCAGAAGGAGAGTTTAAAAAAGGGTTTTATGTATATATATCTACAAATATACACATAAAAAATTCTTAAAAATGTATATATATATAAAATATTGTGCACATAAAAAAGGAACGATGTATTAAAAATCTTTTTTAAAAAAGATGTGCGAAGAGGAGTACATTGTATAAATAGTGCTGGTATGAACCAGAATCAGAAGAGAATATGTTGGTATGTCAATGGGTATATTAATTTGTGAACCAAAGTATCTCGATTTATCAATAAATATCTGAGAGTATACTGGAAGTAGTGTTGAAGTATCTCTATATCATCTAAAAATATTATTTAAAAATATTGAAATCTTCGGGAGTCAGGGGATAAGATAGGGGCACGTATATATTCCACCTATTTAATTAAGAAGCAATTCAGAACCGATCGTGGAAATCTACAGTGTTTTTAAAAATTAGATAAAAAACAGTTCAGATCAATGTCCACATTTAACCCTCTAGGAACAAGGCTCCCTAAGCGGTATATCCACTTAGTTTCATTCTGGGACACTTTTATTCTTTTATTACCGCCTCTCCAGTGATCTTTGATCAGATCTATGCCATAAAAAATTAACCCTGTGGGATTTCTATTGTGGACCTCGTCAAAGTGCCTAGAGAGGTTGTGCTTTGGGAAGCCTTTTTTAATGTTGTTAATATGCTCTCTAATCCTAACGCGGAGAGGCCTAGTGGTTCTTCCCACGTACTGAAGCCGACAGGGGCATTCTATCACATACGTGACGTGAGTACTTTCACAGGTGATCAATTCTCTGATTTGATACTCTTTCCCTGTTCTTGACTTAAAGAGCAATTTTTTCTTTGGTTGTCTCTTACTTACACGACAGGGTAGACACTTTTGGCATCTGAAAAAACCTTTTAATTCGGGGAATAACTTAACCGGCCTAGGCGGGTCGATCACGTTATGTACCAACTGGTTCCTCAGACTGGGGGCCTTCTTGTAAATAAATCTTGGTTTTTTGGGGAGTATCTTCACCAAAGTTCTGTCTGATTTTAAAATAGGCCAATATTTCCTAAAGATATGTTCAATTGACCGATATTGATTGTTAAAACCAGTGATAAAAGCCATATCCATCTTACAGTGGTTATCGGTTTTCTCTTTCTTTCTCAGTAGGAGATCACGATCTAGGCTCCCTATTTCCATCTTATGTCTCATTAGGGGTTCTTTGTGGTATCCTTTATCAATGAATTTTTTAATCAGGGTGTCGGCTTGGCTGTAATAATCGTCTATCCTATAGCAATTTCTTCGCAACCTCATTAGTTGGCCTTTCGGAATGTTCTGCTTCCACTTCGGATGATGGCAACTAGATGTTGGAATGTAGCCATTCCGATCCGTAGCTTTGAAAAAAGTTCTTGTGTGTAATTCGTTATTCTCTTTGAAAATCTGTACATCTAGGTAATCAATTGCTTGAGGGTCGCATGTCCCACTGAAAGTGATGCCATATTTATTTTGATTCATTGCTCCTAGGAAATTGTAAAATGACTCTGCCGTGCCCCTCCACACTATAATCACGTCATCTATATAACGACGGTAAAATTCAATCTCCGAGCGTGGACTTTTATATATATTTTCTTCTTCCCACATATCCATGAATAAATTAGCCACGCTTGGGGCATATCTGGCTCCCATGGCGACACCCTTAGTTTGCACATAATAGTCCTTCTGATACCAAAAATAATTGCTTTCCATTGCTAATTTTAAAGCTTCTAAAATAAAATTAATCTGTTCTTGTTTAAGATTAGCGTTTTTATAAAGTGCTTTCTCTACTCCTTTTAGGCCATGTTTTTGGATAATGCTGGTATATAAGGAGTTCACATCTATCGTCGCAAGAAGACAATCTTCAACCCCAGTTATACTTTTAATTTCGTTAATCAATTGCGTACTATCCTTTAGATACGATCTACCTTTGGTTACTATTGGTTTTAGAAAGCAATCGATATATTCTCCCAGTCTAGAGAACAGGGAATTGATCCCACTTATAATCGGTCGTCCTGGGGGTTTCTCCAATCGTTTATGTACTTTGGGTAAGTAATATATAACTGGTGTTTTGGTGGACTCGCAAATCAAGTATTTAGCTTCCTTTTTATTTAAAATTCCTCTGTCCTTCCCTTTTTTGACAAGTGCTTTCAGTTTCTTGTTGTAAAGTTGTTTTGGGTTTCCCTTCAGTTTCTTATAGGTATTTTCTACTCTAAGGAGGTTCTTCATTTCTTCCTCATAGTCCTCTTTCCTTAGTATAACCAGCCCACTTTACACACACCAGTCTTAGAAACAATTCTGTTTTTAATCCGAAGGTTCCGGGCGACCAGTGTATGAACGCCTTTAAGAAGATGGTGGAGAGTGACCTTGCGAAACTCGAAATCAAGGGTTCCAACAATAGGAATGTATGGAAAGCCATTAAAGAAATTGGAAAAAGAAAAGAAGTTGTTATACGCCCTGCAGATAAAGGGGGTGGGCTGGTTATACTAAGGAAAGAGGACTATGAGGAAGAAATGAAGAACCTCCTTAGAGTAGAAAATACCTATAAGAAACTGAAGGGAAACCCAAAACAACTTTACAACAAGAAACTGAAAGCACTTGTCAAAAAAGGGAAGGACAGAGGAATTTTAAATAAAAAGGAAGCTAAATACTTGATTTGCGAGTCCACCAAAACACCAGTTATATATTACTTACCCAAAGTACATAAACGATTGGAGAAACCCCCAGGACGACCGATTATAAGTGGGATCAATTCCCTGTTCTCTAGACTGGGAGAATATATCGATTGCTTTCTAAAACCAATAGTAACCAAAGGTAGATCGTATCTAAAGGATAGTACGCAATTGATTAACGAAATTAAAAGTATAACTGGGGTTGAAGATTGTCTTCTTGCGACGATAGATGTGAACTCCTTATATACCAGCATTATCCAAAAACATGGCCTAAAAGGAGTAGAGAAAGCACTTTATAAAAACGCTAATCTTAAACAAGAACAGATTAATTTTATTTTAGAAGCTTTAAAATTAGCAATGGAAAGCAATTATTTTTGGTATCAGAAGGACTATTATGTGCAAACTAAGGGTGTCGCCATGGGAGCCAGATATGCCCCAAGCGTGGCTAATTTATTCATGGATATGTGGGAAGAAGAAAATATATATAAAAGTCCACGCTCGGAGATTGAATTTTACCGTCGTTATATAGATGACGTGATTATAGTGTGGAGGGGCACGGCAGAGTCATTTTACAATTTCCTAGGAGCAATGAATCAAAATAAATATGGCATCACTTTCAGTGGGACATGCGACCCTCAAGCAATTGATTACCTAGATGTACAGATTTTCAAAGAGAATAACGAATTACACACAAGAACTTTTTTCAAAGCTACGGATCGGAATGGCTACATTCCAACATCTAGTTGCCATCATCCGAAGTGGAAGCAGAACATTCCGAAAGGCCAACTAATGAGGTTGCGAAGAAATTGCTATAGGATAGACGATTATTACAGCCAAGCCGACACCCTGATTAAAAAATTCATTGATAAAGGATACCACAAAGAACCCCTAATGAGACATAAGATGGAAATAGGGAGCCTAGATCGTGATCTCCTACTGAGAAAGAAAGAGAAAACCGATAACCACTGTAAGATGGATATGGCTTTTATCACTGGTTTTAACAATCAATATCGGTCAATTGAACATATCTTTAGGAAATATTGGCCTATTTTAAAATCAGACAGAACTTTGGTGAAGATACTCCCCAAAAAAACAAGATTTATTTACAAGAAGGCCCCCAGTCTGAGGAACCAGTTGGTACATAACGTGATCGACCCGCCTAGGCCGGTTAAGTTATTCCCCGAATTAAAAGGTTTTTTCAGATGCCAAAAGTGTCTACCCTGTCGTGTAAGTAAGAGACAACCAAAGAAAAAATTGCTCTTTAAGTCAAGAACAGGGAAAGAGTATCAAATCAGAGAATTGATCACCTGTGAAAGTACTCACGTCACGTATGTGATAGAATGCCCCTGTCGGCTTCAGTACGTGGGAAGAACCACTAGGCCTCTCCGCGTTAGGATTAGAGAGCATATTAACAACATTAAAAAAGGCTTCCCAAAGCACAACCTCTCTAGGCACTTTGACGAGGTCCACAATAGAAATCCCACAGGGTTAATTTTTTATGGCATAGATCTGATCAAAGATCACTGGAGAGGCGGTAATAAAAGAATAAAAGTGTCCCAGAATGAAACTAAGTGGATATACCGCTTAGGGAGCCTTGTTCCTAGAGGGTTAAATGTGGACATTGATCTGAACTGTTTTTTATCTAATTTTTAAAAACACTGTAGATTTCCACGATCGGTTCTGAATTGCTTCTTAATTAAATAGGTGGAATATATACGTGCCCCTATCTTATCCCCTGACTCCCGAAGATTTCAATATTTTTAAATAATATTTTTAGATGATATAGAGATACTTCAACACTACTTCCAGTATACTCTCAGATATTTATTGATAAATCGAGATACTTTGGTTCACAAATTAATATACCCATTGACATACCAACATATTCTCTTCTGATTCTGGTTCATACCAGCACTATTTATACAATGTACTCCTCTTCGCACATCTTTTTTAAAAAAGATTTTTAATACATCGTTCCTTTTTTATGTGCACAATATTTTATATATATATACATTTTTAAGAATTTTTTATGTGTATATTTGTAGATATATATACATAAAACCCTTTTTTAAACTCTCCTTCTGCCTGAATACCTCTTGAGGTAATTATATGTTACACTTCTTCTTTGTTGATTTCTGGTTTTAGCTATTCGATTGTTATGTTATCTTTACCAGATAGTATCTGGTTTGCAAATTACAAATCCCCACGGCCGTTATTCCATACGAATTACAAGTACAATAAAACTTCCACCAGATGGCGCTCAAGGAGACTCTATCTAGTAATTTCTTTGGTCTAATGATATTGGGTCTTTGGCTTTCGTTTCCATAATTGAGCGAATTTTTTGATTGGATTTATAAGATGCCTGTCATTTAGCATCTAGTACGGGATTGGCCGCGGCATGTACTGCACCCAGATATAAGACGTTGAGAGGACCAAGATGGCAGCGCCTCCGATGACGTCCGTGTGACGAAACGCGTAAGGCGGGACTATCTTGGCACGCACAACGTCACTTCCTGTCACTGTGGTTTTCGATAGCGGACCGGTGGAACGCAAGCGGTAGCTGTATACTACGCTGCGTCCCGGAACGGCTAGGGGAGCTAGAGAGCTTGTAGGCTCCCTCTCCTTTTTAATAATTGATTGGTTTCAATTCCTTGGATTTAAATGTGCTATTTTTGGATTTTTTAAATAAATATTATTTTATGGAGTTACGCTATGTGGAGCACCTCCTCTTTTTCATATAATACTCTGGAGTGGATGTCCGACCGGGAATAGGACTATTACAGGGGATTGTCATCTTCCCCCATCCCCTCCATGAGTGGCTGACCCGGATTGAGAGGATACCGACATACGGGGATCAGACCGACATCTAGATTGGATCGGGATCTGGCGTACACACTTCCTATGCCTATACCCCTGCAGGGGTACAGCGTTCCGGTGAGTGGAATCACATCGGGGGGAGTGTGTTTTTGTTTTTTGTTTTAAATATTTGGAGGAAATCCTGTGGAAGACATGATATGAACTTCTTTTGCCACCTTCATATGAGTTATATTGGTTCACCATCAGGAAATTAGAGACTTACCTTTATATACATCAGGATATTAGAGACTTACCTTTATATATATACATCAACCATTTATTATTTTGGGTCTTAATATTTACACATTTATTGTGTATTTTGTCACGTATTCATTTTTTATATTGTTTTTTATATTGTTTTTTAGCACTTCATTATAGAGGACTGTGGATACCCTTTACTTTACACACCATAGAGGATTGTGGACACTTTTTATTTTTTTAATATTTGCATCTCAATTTCTATCACCCAGCGGGTAAATGGAACACTGCACTTGACACTTTCTTCACAATACTAGTGGTTAACCTATTAATATTCGCACATGAGATTATAGTTGTATATTTTTATATTTATTTACTTACTGATTGATTATCCATTGTTTAGCACTTTATTATCATTAATAGCACTGCACTTTGAGGGTACTACTTACTGGTGTTCCTCGCAGCATGTCACATTGGTGCACCTACTACTATTATTAGACACAAAATATACCAATATACCCCCTTTTGCACAGCGCCATTCCCTACTTTGTTACACGTATCTGTTTAGGGTACACGTTAGTGTCCCTTGTTTACATAGGGGGGCTGCAGTTGCAAATATATCCTGTAGCGCGGATCCACTGACAAAATTACTATCACCTGGCTCCTGCGGGCGCTGATTATAGATCTGCAGCTATGGACATATTTGGATATATGTCTAACAGGAAGATTGATGTAAGAGGGGTTTTTAACCAAGAGCAGGTTAATAACAGTCAAGACATGAATGGGTTGTTGAAACAGCTGCGACACACCCTGGAAAAACAACTAAGGGTGTGGTGGGACATTGTTTCCCTGGAGATGTATGTGAAAGAGAAAATGACACCTAGGAGATTAAGGTGGGATTTGAGCCCAAATGATAGTATTGATGACGCCTCCTTAAATGAGGAATGGTACTCTTTTTTCTCAGGTTGTGAGAATGAGCTTTTACAAAAAATAATAGCAAGGAGACATTTTAAATTAAGAAAAGTAGAGGAAAGAATTATTGAGATCAAGAATCTATTACACCCCTTTACTGGACAACAAGAATATAAAGACAAGGACAAAGAACTACAAGAGATTATAAAGAAATACGATACGGAAATTCAAACCAAGAAACAGAAAAAATTTAAGAGAGACGTTCTGGATTATGCCAATAAAAGGGTCTACAAGTGGCAAGAAGAAGTAGATGAGATGAGTAATGAAGAAGACAGTAACTCTATGGACGAAATTCCAGGAGAAGAGGAAGATATACCAGACAATACAAGACAAGCCAGGTTTGAACATACCCCCACTACCAGACGCATTGAGGCGTCAGGGACACCTAATTACCGAACCAATGGTCTCTGGATGAGGGGGAGGGAAGAACATCCCCCAGAACCTGGATATGGAAGATCCCCAGCCACTCCAAGATATAGTATCCCCACTCGAAATAGGTACTCACCCCTAAGGGAAAGGGGACACCAGGGCACCTATATTAACCCCTATCCTAGAGGTTTATCTAGGGACAATAGGGATTTTCACAGGGGTGGCCCACCTGGAAGATGGAAAGCACGACCTCCATACAGGAGACAGGGTTGGAAAGACCAACCAGATATCAACAGAGACTTCCAGAGGCACTGGGGTCCACCCGTGTACAGAGAACAGAGGGATATAGGAACCTACGGACATCCACAGCAGAGGAATTTCGGCACCTACGGACACTCACAGCAGATGAGGAATGGATCGAACAGGAATCCTGGCAGAGGGCCAGACCAAACCCTAAGAGATACAGAAAGAGGTTACAGGCAAGAGGAAAACGAGGAGGAAAGAAGAGGAAAAAGGAGAAGAGAATATTAGAAGAAGGAATTTTTAACTTGAGTGATGCTGTTTTTACTGATGAAGAACTGAGAGTTTAGATTTAGGATTAAAAATTTGCACCAGATAAGAATATTGATAAGTTTGAGGTTTTTGTTGATCTACAGAAATTTATACGCAAATTAAGAATAAAGAAACACTATGCCTTAAATAAAGATGAGAAACCAGCAGAAGAACCATCTGGCTTTACACACACCAGTCTTAGAAACAATTCTGTTTTTAATCCGAAGGTTCCGGGCGACCAGTGTATGAACGCCTTTAAGAAGATGGTGGAGAGTGACCTTGCGAAACTCGAAATCAAGGGTTCCAACAATAGGAATGTATGGAAAGCCATTAAAGAAATTGGAAAAAGAAAAGAAGTTGTTATACGCCCTGCAGATAAAGGGGGTGGGCTGGTTATACTAAGGAAAGAGGACTATGAGGAAGAAATGAAGAACCTCCTTAGAGTAGAAAATACCTATAAGAAACTGAAGGGAAACCCAAAACAACTTTACAACAAGAAACTGAAAGCACTTGTCAAAAAAGGGAAGGACAGAGGAATTTTAAATAAAAAGGAAGCTAAATACTTGATTTGCGAGTCCACCAAAACACCAGTTATATATTACTTACCCAAAGTACATAAACGATTGGAGAAACCCCCAGGACGACCGATTATAAGTGGGATCAATTCCCTGTTCTCTAGACTGGGAGAATATATCGATTGCTTTCTAAAACCAATAGTAACCAAAGGTAGATCGTATCTAAAGGATAGTACGCAATTGATTAACGAAATTAAAAGTATAACTGGGGTTGAAGATTGTCTTCTTGCGACGATAGATGTGAACTCCTTATATACCAGCATTATCCAAAAACATGGCCTAAAAGGAGTAGAGAAAGCACTTTATAAAAACGCTAATCTTAAACAAGAACAGATTAATTTTATTTTAGAAGCTTTAAAATTAGCAATGGAAAGCAATTATTTTTGGTATCAGAAGGACTATTATGTGCAAACTAAGGGTGTCGCCATGGGAGCCAGATATGCCCCAAGCGTGGCTAATTTATTCATGGATATGTGGGAAGAAGAAAATATATATAAAAGTCCACGCTCGGAGATTGAATTTTACCGTCGTTATATAGATGACGTGATTATAGTGTGGAGGGGCACGGCAGAGTCATTTTACAATTTCCTAGGAGCAATGAATCAAAATAAATATGGCATCACTTTCAGTGGGACATGCGACCCTCAAGCAATTGATTACCTAGATGTACAGATTTTCAAAGAGAATAACGAATTACACACAAGAACTTTTTTCAAAGCTACGGATCGGAATGGCTACATTCCAACATCTAGTTGCCATCATCCGAAGTGGAAGCAGAACATTCCGAAAGGCCAACTAATGAGGTTGCGAAGAAATTGCTATAGGATAGACGATTATTACAGCCAAGCCGACACCCTGATTAAAAAATTCATTGATAAAGGATACCACAAAGAACCCCTAATGAGACATAAGATGGAAATAGGGAGCCTAGATCGTGATCTCCTACTGAGAAAGAAAGAGAAAACCGATAACCACTGTAAGATGGATATGGCTTTTATCACTGGTTTTAACAATCAATATCGGTCAATTGAACATATCTTTAGGAAATATTGGCCTATTTTAAAATCAGACAGAACTTTGGTGAAGATACTCCCCAAAAAACCAAGATTTATTTACAAGAAGGCCCCCAGTCTGAGGAACCAGTTGGTACATAACGTGATCGACCCGCCTAGGCCGGTTAAGTTATTCCCCGAATTAAAAGGTTTTTTCAGATGCCAAAAGTGTCTACCCTGTCGTGTAAGTAAGAGACAACCAAAGAAAAAATTGCTCTTTAAGTCAAGAACAGGGAAAGAGTATCAAATCAGAGAATTGATCACCTGTGAAAGTACTCACGTCACGTATGTGATAGAATGCCCCTGTCGGCTTCAGTACGTGGGAAGAACCACTAGGCCTCTCCGCGTTAGGATTAGAGAGCATATTAACAACATTAAAAAAGGCTTCCCAAAGCACAACCTCTCTAGGCACTTTGACGAGGTCCACAATAGAAATCCCACAGGGTTAATTTTTTATGGCATAGATCTGATCAAAGATCACTGGAGAGGCGGTAATAAAAGAATAAAAGTGTCCCAGAATGAAACTAAGTGGATATACCGCTTAGGGAGCCTTGTTCCTAGAGGGTTAAATGTGGACATTGATCTGAACTGTTTTTTATCTAATTTTTAAAAACACTGTAGATTTCCACGATCGGTTCTGAATTGCTTCTTAATTAAATAGGTGGAATATATACGTGCCCCTATCTTATCCCCTGACTCCCGAAGATTTCAATATTTTTAAATAATATTTTTAGATGATATAGAGATACTTCAACACTACTTCCAGTATACTCTCAGATATTTATTGATAAATCGAGATACTTTGGTTCACAAATTAATATACCCATTGACATACCAACATATTCTCTTCTGATTCTGGTTCATACCAGCACTATTTATACAATGTACTCCTCTTCGCACATCTTTTTTAAAAAAGATTTTTAATACATCGTTCCTTTTTTATGTGCACAATATTTTATATATATATACATTTTTAAGAATTTTTTATGTGTATATTTGTAGATATATATACATAAAACCCTTTTTTAAACTCTCCTTCTGCCTGAATACCTCTTGAGGTAATTATATGTTACACTTCTTCTTTGTTGATTTCTGGTTTTAGCTATTCGATTGTTATGTTATCTTTACCAGATAGTATCTGGTTTGCAAATTACAAATCCCCACGGCCGTTATTCCATACGAATTACAAGTACAATAAAACTTCCACCAGATGGCGCTCAAGGAGACTCTATCTAGTAATTTCTTTGGTCTAATGATATTGGGTCTTTGGCTTTCGTTTACATAATTGAGCGAATTTTTTGATTGGATTTATAAGATGCCTGTCATTTAGCATCTAGTACGGGATTGGCCGCGGCATGTACTGCACCCAGATATAAGACGTTGAGAGGACCAAGATGGCAGCGCCTCCGATGACGTCCGTGTGACGAAACGCGTAAGGCGGGACTATCTTGGCACGCACAACGTCACTTCCTGTCACTGTGGTTTTCGATAGCGGACCGGTGGAACGCAAGCGGTAGCTGTATACTACGCTGCGTCCCGGAACGGCTAGGGGAGCTAGAGAGCTTGTAGGCTCCCTCTCCTTTTTAATAATTGATTGGTTTCAATTCCTTGGATTTAAATGTGCTATTTTTGGATTTTTTAAATAAATATTATTTTATGGAGTTACGCTATGTGGAGCACCTCCTCTTTTTCATATAATACTCTGGAGTGGATGTCCGACCGGGAATAGGACTATTACAGGGGATTGTCATCTTCCCCCATCCCCTCCATGAGTGGCTGACCCGGATTGAGAGGATACCGACATACGGGGATCAGACCGACATCTAGATTGGATCGGGATCTGGCGTACACACTTCCTATGCCTATACCCCTGCAGGGGTACAGCGTTCCGGTGAGTGGAATCACATCGGGGGGAGTGTGTTTTTGTTTTTTGTTTTAAATATTTGGAGGAAATCCTGTGGAAGACATGATATGAACTTCTTTTGCCACCTTCATATGAGTTATATTGGTTCACCATCAGGAAATTAGAGACTTACCTTTATATACATCAGGATATTAGAGACTTACCTTTATATATATACATCAACCATTTATTATTTTGGGTCTTAATATTTACACATTTATTGTGTATTTTGTCACGTATTCATTTTTTATATTGTTTTTTATATTGTTTTTTAGCACTTCATTATAGAGGACTGTGGATACCCTTTACTTTACACACCATAGAGGATTGTGGACACTTTTTATTTTTTTAATATTTGCATCTCAATTTCTATCACCCAGCGGGTAAATGGAACACTGCACTTGACACTTTCTTCACAATACTAGTGGTTAACCTATTAATATTCGCACATGAGATTATAGTTGTATATTTTTATATTTATTTACTTACTGATTGATTATCCATTGTTTAGCACTTTATTATCATTAATAGCACTGCACTTTGAGGGTACTACTTACTGGTGTTCCTCGCAGCATGTCACATTGGTGCACCTACTACTATTATTAGACACAAAATATACCAATATACCCCCTTTTGCACAGCGCCATTCCCTACTTTGTTACACGTACCCTCTTGATCCATGTCAGCATCAGGCTGTCTGAGTCTCCTGGGATCCCTTTCATCATGCATACCAATGGTAAAATGGGCCAGGTGGCATCTACGAGGGTTCCAATTAGGTTTCCTAGCACAGTGGAGGAAGAAACACCTAGGGCCAATGATACTGATCACTCTTACAATGAAGTCCAGCCTCTGGTGGTGGACGAGACCATCCAACCCTCTGGTCCACTGTTCCCTTGGGCCCAACTCATGGACCATTCTTACGCCAGACACAAGTCGGCTGGGTTGGGGGGCACACTACAAGAACCAGTTAGTACATGGAAGATGACAATTCAATACTGAAGGTGTGGTATTGAACATCTTGGAACTAAGAGCAGCATGGATGGTAATATTACATCTAGCCACTTTTCTCAGAGGCAAGTCCATACTGCTTCAGATGGACAACAGGGCGGCAGTAGCCTACCTTCAAAACCAAGGGGGAATGCACAGCAGATCGCTACCTAGCAAAGTAGCCCCAATTCTAACATGGGCCGAGAGGAATTTGGTCAATCTATGGGCTTCCTATATTCCAGCCCCCGAAATTCTATTGGCCAATTGTCTCTCAAGAACGTTCAGCAGCAACAACGAATGGTCTCTGAATCCGCTGGTCTTCCACTGGATATGTAAGCAGTGGGGCACTCCCCAGATAGACCTGTTTGCCTCCCCATTCAATGCAAAGACGCCTCTGTTTTTCATGAGATTCCCATCTCTGAAGTCAGCAGGAATAAATGCCCTAATCCAACCGTGGGAATTTCAGAGGGGATATGTTTTTCCTCCGACCCTTCTGGTACTGAGGTTTCTCCAGCGCCTAATGGTGGAGAGGGTCTCGATTCTGGCAGTCATTCCATACTGGTCGAAGAGACTGTGGTTCACGCTCCTAGTCAAGCTGGCTCTGTGCAACCCAATACCCCTTCCATTCATGGACAACCTCCTGTCTCAGGACGATTTCTTTCATCCACATCTGGAGGTCCTAGACTTGAGGGCCTGGATGTTGAGCAGAAGAGGTTTTGTGAATTAGGATGTTCGTATAGTGTTATCCAACTATTATTACAGGCAAGGAAATCATCCACCAATTCCACCTATTACAGGGTATGGAGAAAATTTACGGAACTAGCAGAGGTCAACCATATCCATTCACTGTAACCCGGGGTCCAGAATGTACTACTCTTTTTACAGAATAGATTGAACTTAGGTTTGGGTCTTAACACGCTAAAAGTCCAAGTGTCAGCCTTGTCAGCTATAACAGACACGCGGAACACTCTCTTAGAGCGCTTCTTAAATGCAATCTTAAGATTGCGACCTCCCAGGAAATCGCTATACCCAAAATGAAAATACCATGGTGCACTTCTTCCCTAATTTTTCCTGCAAAAGAAGCGTAAGGCCTCATGTTTACTGCTGCTGGTAAACTGACATTTAGGAGCAGTTGGGCATTTCCTGAACCATCCTCTATGTTATCTTATCAGTACATGTACATTGGGTAGTTTACAGTCGTTCTAGGCAATTGAGTTTAGAGCCTTTATTTTTTCCCCGCTTTAAATTAAATTGAATTCTTCTATCAGATGGTCAATGTGGACCTGAGGTCTTACTACCCTCAATAGCCTGCAGGATGACCTGTGTATTTGTGTCAGAAGTTCAGTCTGGAGAAAACGCTGGTTGCTCAGAGATGCCATCAGCCTTCATCTCTGCTTGCAGCCTCCATCTCTGCTAGCTTGGCATGCAGCCTATCAGCCAGCGCCCTGAAAGAGACTCTTAACTCACTCTAGTGCGAAAGCTCGAGTGCTTTCACACTGGAGCGGTGCGCTGGCAGGACGCTCAAAAAAGTCCTGCCAGCAGCATCTCTGAGGAGCTGTAGCAGCGGTGTATACACCGCTCCTAATGCGCCCCTGCCCATTGAAATCAATGGGCAGCGCCGCCGTACCGCCGGTAAAGCGTCGCTGCAGCGGCACTTTGTTAGCAATTTTAACCCTTTTTCAAATGCAAGCAGAGTTAAAAGCACCCGCCAGCGGCCGAGTAGTGCCGCAAAAAGGACGGTAAAGTGCCGCTAAAAATACTGCATTTTTAAGCGGCGCTTTACCGTCGTTTTTGCAGCGCTTTACCGTCGAAGGCACAATGCCTCAGTATGAAAGTAGCCTGACTGTTCTACTACCTATAAACAATATAGTGCTGCTACTGCTACCCCTTCTTTACCATTACTCTTTCTATTTTTTCACTACTACCCCTTCTTTACTACTACTACTACTACTACTACTCTTATTACTTGCTTACATACTTACCACTTTACTACTACTCTTTCTATGTTTTTACTACCACCCATAATCTATTACCCTCTAATCCAGTGGTCTCCAAACTGCGGCCCTTTCCTTGCAATTATCCGCCCCTTGGGGCCCCATTTCATCCACTGATACTAACAGTGGGGCATAATCCCTCCCAATGACACCAACGATGGGGCCCAATTTCTCCCTATGACACCAATGATGGGGCACTATTCCTCCCAATGACATCAACAATGGGTCACAATTACTTCCACTGACACTAAAGAAAGGGCATTGTTTTTTCCCACTGACATCAGGACCTGTTCTACACCCAGTGATCACAGTCTGCCCCCCCTAATGTCTGAAGGACCGTAAACTGGCCCTTTGTTTCCAAAGTTTGGAGACCCCTGTGTCTAATCTACTATCCTTACACTGAGACTAAAGCTGCTCCAGTAATTCCTACCCCCAGCATTGACCCTGCCCATTCTGGGGTACTACTACATTCAATGCCACAACTATTACCCATACCCTTCCACTGCCTGTAGCGGGCAAATCCACTGCAGCTGCTCTTTTTCTGTATGTAATTTACATACAGTTGGACCTTGTGACATTTTATTTTTCTGTATGTAATTGTTGAAAGTTTATGGTTAAAGCTTGGAATAAATATCTGTATACAGCTTTCAGTCTGGAGCCAGAAAAGTCTTAAAAATATAAAAGATCAGAAAGATTTTTATTGTTTTACTGGAAATACAAGAAATCAGACAGCAAATGAAGTATTAACAAGCTGTTAGTTACTGTGTGCCATTCATAAGTAATGCAACAAACCTCCAGCAGGGGGGCGCTATGCAACAGGCAGTGATTTGCTATTAACTTCAGCAATCAATACAAAGTCATTAGCACTAAATAATAAAATGATTGCTTCATCAGACACAATAGAACTCATTGGATCTTATTTGAAATGTGGATGAAATTAATTTCTAGTAAATAAACTGAGCAAAGCACAATGTATGTCTATATGAGCAGCAAGAATGCAGATTGGAGGGGGGTTACAAAGGGGGATTAAGGAATCTTCTCCTCTGTATCCACTATGGCCATTTCACAGAGCCTGGATATGGACACGTGGGACAGACGGCTCCTCTGTTGTGGGATTCTTCAGTTTACTATGACGGACTTGTGATGGAGGTTTATCATGGCCAAGTATGGGATCCTCATTATGGGAAAGCGGACTGGACAGGAGAAAGGATTTCCGGTAGTGTAATTGTACGGTGATCTTGTCTTGCTCAAACGTGAAGGAAACCTGTAAGAAAAGAGGTGGCACAGTGTCAGCTTGCTGGGCTATAAAAAGTCAATGAGTGTTGTTGGCCATAGAGACAAAGACTTCACCACCATACCGTTTTTTTCAGCAAAAACCTTTCCAAAAGATGATATGTGTATGTAGCTTATCTTAAGTATTCTTTGTTTATGTGTTGCAGAAAATTGTTAGTGGAAAGGAAAAATGGAAGGATGTGCTTCTGTGCTGCAATGTTTACATGACAGGGTCACTGAGGATGGTGTATCTCGTCACCTAGAACAATGACTGGAGCCCTCAGGAGATCAATAGCTGTTGGCCAGTTTGCAGTGCTGGTTTGCCAGCCATTATCACCCAGGGTTCCTTCAGAGGTTTCTAGGAATTCCTTGAGCTGTGGCTGATTAACCTCCCATTCAATGGTTCCTGCTTATTTTGGGGCCCAACACCACTTGGTGGGTCAGATTTATGACACCAATGATCTTTTTTGCTGCCTGTAAGAGTGGAATTTTGACTACCACTGTAAATGGGGCATTCTTACCACTGGCCACCAAGGTAAGGGGCATTTTAATGCACTGACTACCAATGAATTGGTTTTAGCAGGGGTTCCCCAAGACCTGAATATTTTTCAAGGGTTTCTCTGGGACAAAAAGGTTGAGAAATGTAGCTGGCATGTCATACAGTAGCCTTTCCATTATCCTACCCCTACCACAAACATGCCAAAGGCTCGACTGTGCACTGAGGATCTGGCATTAGACAGTGAATCCTAGGGGTCCGGGCTTCATGTCAAAGGGTTCGGGGCTTAACATTTCATGTGTGTATAACAATGAGAATGTTATACCTCTCTTGGTTGTTATTTCCAATAATACTGTTTGTCTGTTATCTGCAGATCACCATGTACAAACCATATCTGCAATGTAACACATTTTTATGCCTGTTTCGACACTGATGAAAAAATAAAAAATCTCCCCCTTCCAGGGGCCACAATACATGTCTGTCCTAAAAAGGACCTCATCTGCCACTGTCCCAGCCATGGCTCCAATTCATATGTGTCCTTGCTAGGGGTCCCATCTATTATGATTGACTTGGGGTAAATGAGAATACGATTATTCTGGGTCAGTTGTCTCTTATTCTACCCCATGTAGAATTAGACCTTCTCACTTTTAGTTTCTGAGCAATTCTGCCCCCACAGATGAACAGAGCATTCATCAGCAGTAATATCTATTCCCTGTATCCCCCAATCTCACACATTGGTATCCCCCTGTATTTCTCCCTAGCACTCACATTGGTCTCTTCCTGTATCCCATCCCCAACACACACATTGGTCTTTTCCTGTATCTAATCCTCAGCACTCACATTGGTCCACCCCCTGTATCCCATCCCCAGAACCCACATTGGTACCTCCCCTGTATCATAAATCATCCACCAATTCCACCTACTACAGGGTATGGAGAAAATTTTACGGAACTAGCAGAGGTCAACCATTTCCAGTGACCTTCTGTCACGTACCTGGTGGTGGAGCCCAGAATGCAAGGAGCAGCCTCTTGTGTGCCTCTGGCTCGAGAGCCCCTGATAGAGCAGACAGGGACTCAAGAGCACAGGGGGCCACAAGTGCTTGGCAAGTGGCAGGTGTAGAGCTGATCCGGACCTCTGGTGCAGCAGAAGGAGGACTGACAGGAACACTGGATCCGCTGACAGAGCAGAGAAGTACTGTAGCTGGTAGGAACTCAGGAACAACAGGCAGCAGGGAGGTGTTCTGTAGTACAACTGGAGCACTGGAACAACTGGTAGTGGAAGATGAACCGAAACTCTGACAGGAACACTGGAACTGCTGACTGAATAGAGAAGCACTGTAGCTAGCAGGAACTCAGGAACAACGGGCAGTCGGGAGGTGTTCTGTAGTACAACTTGAAGCACTAGCGAAGTCAGACAGGCCGGGTCAACACTGGCGAGCAGAGCAGGTACCAAACGGAAGCAGAAGAGTAGTCGGGGCACGGACCGGATCGGCAACAGACAGGCAGATAAAAACCGTAGGATGAGGCAGGAGAATCGTCAGACAAGCCGGGGTCGGGGACTGGCAGCAAACAGGAGAAGTCAGGAACAAGTCGGGTAACAGGAATCAGGTAAACAGGTATACTAGATAGCTAGGGTCACAGGGAACGCTGTAGACCGGACAGCAAGGAAGCATGCTGACAGGCTCCTTTAAATAGGCCTAATGGCGCCAAAAGCTGTCACACTGCACGTCTGCGCGCATCAGCGTGCACACGTGCACGCCCGTGTACCAATCGTACGTGCCCGTTCGTACCATCGTGCACCCGTGTACACCCGTTCGTATTAGCGCGCACCCGCATGCGTCCGTTCGTGCCAACGCGCCTCCGCACACATCCTCTGGCTCTATTGACAGTGGTTCTGTTAACCGATCTCCTGCCGACGGCTGTGCTAACAGGACACCTTTCATGACATTGCCCCCCCACAAGGGGCAGCCTCCGGATGCCCAACTGTGCCATCTTACTTGGATGAGACCTTTTAAAGGCAAGAATCAACCTCCTCGCATGGATGTTGGACTCCGGCTCCCAGGAGTTTTCCTCAGGCCCGTACCCCTTCCATTTTACCAAAAACTGGACTTGGTTACGTCTCTTCCTACAGTCCAGAATGGACTCAACCTCATATTCGGTTTCTCCGTCAATGATCACGGGTTCAGGGGGATTGACCCTCCGGTTGACAAAAGGATCAGGAACTGCGGGTTTGAGTAGGGCAACATGAAAGACCGGGTGAATCCGGAATGATTCTGGTAACTTTAGTTCGTGGGCCACATTATTAATTTTTCTTAGCACTGGAAAGGGACCCACGAACTTGGCGCCCAATTTCTTGGAAGGGCAAGCCAGTCTTAGATTCAATGTGATGTCATATGTTGGTGTTTCGTTTTGTTTGTGTGATTTCCCTTAATAATAAAGCACTAACTGCATTAGACCCCCTACCAAATCCTCAAAATACGAACTGTAAAACTAAGATCTAGAAAATGCCCAATGTCTCCTAGAATAAATATGTTTGAAGTAACAAGAGAGTTGTTAATTACAAATAAATAAGAAAAACACAGCAATATTAGCAAAACACAAAATAAACATGGATAAGTTACAGATGAATGAAAGACAATCACCCAAACTGCTATTTAAGTTTGTCCTTAGTTTCTGAACGAAAATAAGAAAGGGAGGAGTGACCACACCTGGATTTAATATAAAGGAGAGGTGGGGATCAGCTGTTGCGAAACACGTCAACGTTAACTACATGCAGGGCAGCCATGTCAAGTGATCCCCGAAGTATTGCATGGTAGCAGAGGAGCGATGCGGTTGAGACTGACAGTACACGAGATGACAACGTGAGTGGAGCAGATAGTAAGCCAACTATAAGCCAACTGAATGGGAATATTGTGTAAATTAAGAGCGACTAATCGCCAGACGATCACCCGATCCAAATGTGTATGATCAGCTACACAGCACAGCAGGATAAGCCATGACCTGGCTATTGTGATCCAACACTTATCAGCAGCAGCTTCACTACCTAAGGGCTAATAACCGGACAAGCTTCCCGCTTCCAGCAACGTGACAGATGAGAGATTAATCGCCAGAAGATCATCCAATCTATCTGTAGACGATCAGTCACATAACGTAGCGGGATAAGAGAAGAACTGACCATTGTGATTTAAAACTCACTAGCAGCTGCTTTACAAGCCAAGCGTGAACAGCCGGGAAAAGGCAAGGAGCCTACCTCACCAGAGTCCACACAAGAAAGGAAGCTGGTAACGTAATAACAAACATTTATTTGATTTAATCCACAGCATCCCGTTTCTATTATTTTGACAGA
Source organism: Lithobates septentrionalis (assembly GCA_037952835.1). Lineage (NCBI taxonomy): Eukaryota > Metazoa > Chordata > Amphibia > Anura > Ranidae > Lithobates > Lithobates septentrionalis. Next base: position 253,872 of record JBBDGP010002677.1, on the reverse strand, counting down.
CTTGCATAGGAAAACCCTGCATTATCTATGGCCTATGCTAATTGTCTAAATGATCAGACAAACAAGAGACTAGTGACACAGCGTCCTTACTATCACTGAACACTCATATGCATGTAAATGCTTATCATGGCTATTTGCCTAATCAGTCTTTAAATGTGCTTTGAATCCAGAGTAATTCCTTACATCTCTACATCTAAATTACATCTATGGATCAGCTTAAAGAGGACTTCCTAATAAATCTCTGAGGACTTCCTACTAATTTAGGCACTATAGTTTCACTTTTGCCTCATTTACTGCCCTTATTACCGCCCCCCACTCCATTATAAGACCCAAGCCATTTTAGCTAATATAAACTAATTACATCCCCGGGGACCACTTCTACTTGGCACTCCCGTTATAGATTATACAATCAGATTTGATTTATTAATGATAAATAATCATAGAGGCAATTAGCCACCGGGACTGTCAGATAGAAGTGGATCACTTCAGGCGCCTGCATTATATGTTATTTGTTGGTTGTTATATGTGAGTATTGTTTGTCTGAATGTCAGTCATTTGTAACATTGATACTTTATCTGTAAGTTTATACATTAGAGTATCTTTTTCTTAAATGATGTGTTGTCAGAGGACATGAGCTATTCAACCTCAATGGATAGCAATACAATGTTTTTTAAATTGAATGATTTAGGTGTATATCACCATAATAAAATTTGATACGAAACTTTTTACAACCGTGTGGAGTGCCCTTTCTGGCCAGAAGTAGCTGTCTGTGTTATCCCTGGGACGCCTACCCTATAGACTACTCAAGGGATAAATTCTTTTATATAAGTATATGCAATTGGCTACGGCCAGAACCTCAAAATTGTGGGAGAGGCAGTGAACGAATTGTTCTGTTATTTTACTACTAATAGAGAGTGAAGGATTTCATGGTTATCTTAGCAGCCTTGCAGTTTCTAGTTTAGATTCAAAGTGGATAGCCAAACCAAATCTCCAGGTTTAAGATTAAGCTTCCCCCTTCTCTTCTTGTCAAACACCTCTTTGTTGTAGTTCTGGGTCCTTGCCATAGTCTCTTGCAGAAGCTTATTATTTGATTCAAAGAAGTTTAGGTTTTCTTGAACAGCTGGTACTGGACACTCCGGGATGTTAGTGGACAAGAACAGAGGATGGAACCCATAATTTGCAAAAAATGGTTTATTGCTTCGTGGCGGAATGAACAGAGTTGTTGTATGCAAATTTGGTAAGGGGTAGAAGCTGGGCCCAATCGTCCTGGGAGAACGAGGAAAAGCAGCGCAGATACTGCTCCAGCGTCTGATTCGTTCTCTCCGTCTGGCCATTTGTTTGGGGGTGATAGGCAGAAGAGAACGAAAGATCAATTTTCAGAGATTCACAAAGAGCTCTCCAAAACCTGGAGGTGAATTGCACCCCCCGATCAGAATTAATATTGGCAGGGATGCCATGAAGCCTCACCACCTCCTTAATAAATGTCCTGGCAGTTTCAGCAGCAGTAGGGGTGCCCATCATTGGTAGGAAATGTGCTATTTTGGATAATCTATCCACTATTACGAAGATCGTAGTGTAGCCTTCAGAAGGTGGCAGCTCAACAATAAAATCCATGGAGATCATCCTCCATGGCTTCTCCGGGACAGATAGTGGTTTCAACAGGCCCCAGGCTTTAGACTTGCTGCCTTCTTTATTTTGAATACAGGTGGAACATACTTCCACATAGTCCTTACAGTCCTTTCTTAATGATGGCCACCAGAACGTGCGCTGAAGAAGTTCAGATGTTTTATGTACTCCGAAATGGCCGGCCAACATATGATCATGGCAGGAACTAAGAGCTGCTGCTCTCATCTCCTGAGGTACGAAGATCCTATCCCTAAACCACAGAAGATCATCTCTGGCCTGTAGGGCTGTATCAGGTGGAGTGGAAATGTTCCTGGAGGCTTGCTTGATCTGTGAAAGTAAATCCCCTTGGAGTAACAGAAAGTTCCCTGAGGACAAGATGATATCTGGTGGAGAAGGTGCTTCTGAATCACTGTACATCCATGACAGAGCGTCAGGCTTGATATTCTTTGACCCGGGACGGTAGGTGATATGGAATACGAATCTAGTAAAGAACAGTGCCCATCTGGCCTGTCGTGGTTTCAACCTCTTGGCAGTCTTTAAATATTCCAGATTCTTGTGATCTGTATAAACAAGAATCAGATGGGCTGCTCCCTCTAACAGGTATCGCCATTCCTCCAGCGCAGCTTTGATCGCTAACAACTCTCGGTCACCCACGTCATAGTTCCTTTCTGCTTCCGATAATTTACGGGGAAAAAAAGCGACTGGGTGCAGAAGAGCCCTAGGCCCCTGTCTCTGGGAGAGTACTGCATCGACCGCTATCTCCGAGGCGTCCACCTCCAGGATGTAAGGCAATGTAGAATCAGGATGTTTTAAAACTGAGGCTGAGACAAACAGATCCTTCAGTGTAGTAAAGGCCATCTGAGCTTCTGTAGACCAGTGGAATTTGAGGCCCTGTTGGGTTAATCTTGTAATGGGAGAAATGATGGTGGAGAATCCCTTGATGAATTTTCTATAAAAATTCGCAAATCCTACGAAACGTTGAATTCCTTTCTTGTCAGTAGGAGCGGGCCAGTTCAGAATGGCAGAGACCTTCTGAGGGTCCATTTTGATGCCTTCCACAGAAATAATTAGACAAAGGAACTGAATACTCTCTTGTTCGAAGACACATTTCTCAGGCTTGGCGTAAAGGCCGTGCAAGCGAAGTCGGGTCAAAACGTTTCTGACATGTTCACGGTGTTCAACTAGGGAAGAAGAAAAGATTAGAATGTCATCTAGATAAATAACAACAAACAGGTCAAGGTAGTCTCTGAAAATGTTATTCACAAAATGCTGAAATGTAGCAGGAGCATTACAAAGTCCGAAAGGCATGACTAAGTATTTGAAGTGCCCAAACCGGGTACTGAAGGCAGTCTTCCATTCGTCTCCCTTGCGAATGCGGACAAGGTTGTAGGCACCACGAAGATCCAACTTAGAAAACACTACTGCAGACCCCAGCCTCTGAAAAAGTTCTGGCACTAATGGTAAGGGATAACGGTTTTTGATTGTGATTTTATTGAGTGCCCGATAATCCACACAAGGGTGTAAGGAATGGTCTTTCTTTTCCACAAAAAAGATTCCTGCTCCTGCCGGGAACGTGGAAGGTCGGATGAAGCCTTTCTTTAGATTGTCATCAATGTAGGTTTTTAATACTCCTAGTTCTAACTCTGACAAAGGGAATATTCTCCCAAAAGGAATCTCTGCCCCAGGGAGGAGCTCATTCATATGGCAGTCATATGGCCGGTGGGGAGGAAGAGTCTCGGCCTCTTTTTGACTGAAAATGTCCAGAAAGCTGTGGTAGACTTCGGGTACAGCTTGACAGGTCTCGGCATTAGTTTCCATGCACAACAGGGGAGAAGGAGCTTGGGTAACTTCTGGTAGACAGTGTTGGTGGCAATAAGAGGAAGGAAACTCAATCTTCCCTGAGGCCCAATCAACTTGCAGGTTATGGGCCTTGAGCCATGGGATGCCTAATATGATGGGGAATAGAGGAGACTCAATGACATCCAGACAAAGTAGCTGTTGATGAGTGCCAGCAATGGTGGTGAGCAGGGGTACAGTTTCCTGGGTTACTGGCCCTGATCTGAGGGTAGAACCATCGGCCAGATATACTGAAAGTCCTTTCGCCCTGGGCCAGATGGGAATGTGATGTCTGGAAGCGAAGGACAGGTCCATAAAGCCACTGCAGGCCCCGGAATCAATGATAGCGCTGGTTGGTATATTCCTTCCTGGGAGCTGTAAGAGAATCGGAACAGTCAGGTGAGAAACATATTCAGTGCAGCTGGGGTAAGAGCAGGAGAGACAGAAAGGCACTTACGAAGCTTGGCCGGGCATGTTCGTACAAAATGTCCGGGTTCCCCACAGTATAGGAACAGGTTACCAACCCGACGGCGTTGACGCTCTTCAGGAGTGAGGGATGGCCGTAGGAGGCCCAGCTGCATTGGTTCCGGCGTATCTGAGGTCATGGTGGTAGGAGCTGGAGGAGCGGAGTGGGGAGAACTAGGCACCTGAAGCAGCATCCAGACAGGACGAGCAGGACCAGAAGATCGCTCCATACGTCGTTCTCTCAGGCGTCTGTCTATTTGAATGGAAAGGTCTATGAGGCCCTCTAAAGTCTCAGGAATACCCACTCAGGCTAGTTCATCCTTCAAGGATTCTGAAAGGCCCATACGGAACTGATACCATAGGGCGGCATTGTTCCAATTCGTGTCGGAACTCCAGCGTCCGAATTCTGACACGTAGTCCTCAACAGGTCTGCGGCCCTGCTGTAGGGTGTGCAAGGCTGCCTCTGCCGTAGTGGTCAGCTGTGGGTCTTCATATAATGATGACATGGCCCGAAAGAAGGTGTCCAGGGTATCAAGCGAGATATCTTTCTTTTCTAATAAGCGATGTGCCCAGGACTGGGGCTCACCTGTCAGCAGTGAGATCACGAACCCCACTTTGGTGGCTTCCAGTGAGAATGTCCTGGGTAAGTCCAGCAAGATGGCGGCAGAGTTCATCCATGGGAGAGGCTCCCTGCGTGGGCTCAGACATGGCTGTCCGGTACTGTCACGTACCTGGTGGTGGAGCCCAGAATGCAGGGAGCAGCCTCTTGTGTGCCTCTAGCTCGAGAGCCCCTGATAGAGCAGACAGGGACTCAAGAGCACAGGGGGCCACAAGTGCTTGGCAAGTGGCAGGTGTAGAGCTGATCTGGACCTCTGGTGCAGCAGAAGGAGGACTGACAGGAACACTGGATCCGCTGACAGAGCAGAGAAGTACTGTAGCTGGCAGGAATTCAGGAACAACAGGCAGCAGGGAGGTGTTCTGTAGTACAACTGGAGCACTGGAACAACTGGTAGTGGAAGATGAACCGAAATTCTGGCAGGAACACTGGAACTGCTGACTGAATAGAGAAGCACTGTAGCTAGCAGGAACTCAGGAACAACGGGCAGTCAGGAGGTGTTCTGTAGTACAACTTGAAGCACTAGCGAAGTCAGACAGGCCGGGTCAACACTGGCGAGCAGAGCAGGTAGCAAACGGAAGCAGAAGAGTAGTCGGGGCACGGATCGGATCGGCAACAGACAGGCAGATAACAACCGTAGGATGAGGCAGAAGAATCGTCAGACAAGCCGGGGTCGGGGACTGGCAGCAAACAGGAGACGTCAGGAACAAGTCGGGTAACAGGAATCAGGTAGACAGGTATACTAGATAGCTAGGGTCACAGGGAACGCTGTAGACCGGACAGCAAGGAAGCATGCTGACAAGCTCCTTTAAATAGGCCTAATGGCGCCAAAAGCTGTCACACTGCACGTCTGCGCGCATCCGCGTGCACACGTGCACGCCCGTGTACCGATCGTACATGCCCGTTCGTACCATCGTGCACCCGCGTACACCCGTTCGTATTAGCGCGCACCCGCATGCGTCCGTTCGTTCGCACCAACACGCCTCCGCACATGTCCTCTGGCTCTATTGACAGTGGTTCTGTTAACCGATCTTCCGCCGACGGCTGTGCTAACAGGACGCCTTTCATGACACCTTCTCTCTTTTAGTTTCTGAGGAATTCTGCGCATTCATCAGCAGTAATATATATTCCTTGTGACCCCCAATCTCTCAATTGGTTATGTAATTGTTCAAGGTTTATGGTTAAAGCTTGGAATAAATATCTGTATGCAGCTTTCAGTCTGGAGCCAGAAAAGTGTTAAAAATATAAAAGATCAGAAAGATTTTTATTGTTTTACTGGAAATATAAGAAATCAGACAGAAAATGAAGCATTAACACCCTCTGTTAGTTACTGTGTGCCATTCATAAGTAATGCAACAAACCTCCAGCAGGGGGGCGCTATGCAACAGGCAGTGATTTGCTATCAACTTCAGCAATCAATACAAAGTCATTAGCACTAAATAATAAAATTATTGGTTTGATCAGACACAATAGAACTCATTGGATTTTATTTGAAATGTGGATGAAATTAATTTCTAGTAAATGAACTGAGCAAAGTACAATGTATGGCTACATGAGCAGCAAGGATGCAGGTTGGAGGGGGGATGGTTACAAAGGAGGATTAAAGAATCTTCTCCTCTTAGTCCACTATGGTCATTTCACAGAGCCTGGGTATGGACACGTGGGACAGGCGGCTCCTCTGTTGCGGGGTTCTTTATTTTACTGTGACGGACTTGAGATGGAGGTTTATCACGGCCAAGTATGGGATCCCCATTATGGGAAAGCGAACTGGTAAGGAGAAAGGATTTCCTGTAGGTAATCGTATGATGATGGTGTCTTGCTCAAACGTGAAGTAAACCTGTAAGAAAAGAGGTGGCACAGTGTCAGCTTGCTGGGCTATAAAACGTCAATGTGTGTTGGCCGTAGAGACAAAGACTTTACCACCATACCGTTCTTTTTTCAGTAAAAATCTTTCCATAAGATGATATCTGTATGTAGCTTATCTTATGTATTCATTTATGTGTTGCAGAAAATGGTTAATGGAAAGGAAAAATGGAAGGATGTGCTTCTGTGCTGCAATGTGTAAGTGACAGGGTCTCTGAGGATGGTGTATCTCGTCACCTAGAACAATGACTGGAGCCCTCAGGAGATTCATAGCTGTTGGCCAGTTTGCAGTGCTGGTATGCCAGGCATTATCACCCAGGGTTCCTTCAGAGGTTTCTAGGAGTTCCTTGAGCTGTGGCTGATTAACCTCCCATTCAATGGTTCCTGCTTATTTTGGGGCCCAACACCACTTGGTGGGGCCAGATTCATGACACCAATGATCTTTTTGCTGCCTGTAAGAGTGGAATTTTGACCACCACTGTAAGTGGGGCATTCTTACCACTGGCCACCAAGGTAAGGGGCATTTTATTCCACTGACTACCAATGAATTGGTTTTAGCAGGGGTTCCCCAAGACCTGAATATTTTTCAAGGGTTTCTCTGGGGCAAAAAGGTTGAGAAATGTAGCTGGCATGTCATACAGCAGCCTTTCCATTATCCTACCCCTACCACAAACATGCCAAAGGCTCGACTGTGCACTGAGGATCTGGCATTAGACAGTGAATCCTAGGGGTCAGGGCTTCATGTCAAAGTTGTCGGGGCTTAACATTTGATGCGTGTATACCAATGAGAATGTTATACCTCTCTTGGTTGTTATTTCCAATAATACTGTTTGTCTGTTATCTGCAGATCACCATGTACAAACCATATCTGCAATGTAACACATTTTTATGCCTGTTTCGATACTGATGAAAAAAAAAATCTCCCCCTTCCAGAGGCCACAATACATGTCTGTCCTAAAAAGGGCCTCATCTGCCACTGTCCCAGCCATGGCTCCAATTTATATGTGTCCTTGCTAGGGGTCCCATCTATTATGATTGACTTGGGGTAAATGAGAATACGATTATTCTGGGTCAGTTGTCTCTTATTCTACCCCATGTAGAATTAGACCTTCTCACTTTTAGTTTCTGAGGAATTCTGCCCCCCACAGATGAACAGAGCATTCATCAGCAGTAATATCTATTCACTGTATCCCCCAATCTCACACATTGGTATCCCCTGTATTTCTCCCCAGCATATATATTGGTCTCTTCCTGTATCCCATCCACAACACACACATTAGTCTCTTCCTGTATCTAATCCCCAGCACACACATTGGTACCTCCCCTATATCATCAATCATCCACCAATTCCACCTACTACAAGGTATGGAGAATATTTTACGGAACTAGCAGAGGTCAACCATTTCCAATGATCCTCCCTAGCACACACATTGGTCTCTTTCTGTATTCCATCCCCAGCACCCACATTGGTCCCTCCCCTGTATCCCATCCGCAGAACCCACATTGGCCTCTTCCTGTATCCCATACCCAGCACACACATTGGTCTCTTCCTGTATCTAATCCCCAGCACCCACATTGGTCCCTCCCCTGTATCCCATCCCCAGCACACAAATTGGTCCCTCCCCTGTATCCCATCCCCAGAACCAACATTGGTACCTCCCGTGTATCCCATCCACAGCACACAAAATGGTATTTCCTGGTGCCTTCATGGCAGCTTACCAATGGTTGCTCCGCCCTCATCCAACCCACAGGACCACTTAAACTCCATAAAAAAAAGAGCTGTTCCCTCTTGATCCATGTCAGCATCAGGCTGTCTGAGTCTCCTGGGATCCCTTTCATCATGCATACCAATGGTAAAATGGGCCAGGTGGCATCTACGAGGGTTCCAATTAGGTTTCCTAGCAGAGTGGAGGAAGAAACACCTAGGGCCAATGATAGTGATCACTCTTACAATGAAGTCCAGCCTCTGAAGGTCTGCAAGTCAGCTGGGTTGGGGGCACACTACAAGAACCAGTTAGTACATGGAAGATGACAATTCAATACGGAAGGCGTGGTATTGAACATCTTGGAACTAAGAGCATGGTAATATTACATCTAGCCACTTTTCTCAGAGGCAAGTCCATACTGCTTCAGATGGACAACAGGGCGGCAGTAGCCTACATTCAAAACCAAGGGGGAATGCACAGCAGATCACTAGCTAGCAAAGTAGCTCCAATTCTAACATGGGCCGAGAGGAATTTGGTCAATCTATGGGCTTCCTATATTCCAGCCCCCGAAATTCAATTGGCCGATCGTCTCTGAAGAACGTTCAGCAGCAACAACGAATGTCTCTGAATCCGCTGGTCTTCCACTGGATATGTCAGCAGTGGGGCACTCCCCAGATAGACCTGTTTACCTCCCCATTCAATGCAAAGACGCCTGTTTTTCATGAGATTCCCATCTCTGAAGTCAGCAGGAGTAGATGCCCTAATCCAACCGTGGGAATTTCAGAGGGGATATGTTTTTACTCCGACCCCTCTGATACTGAGATTTTTCCAGCACCTAATGGTGGAGAGGGTCTCGATTCTGGCAGTCATTCCATACTGGCCAAAGAGACCGTGGTTCACGCTCCTAGTCAAGCTGGCTCTGTGCAACCCACTACCCCTTCCATTCATGGACAACCTCCTGTCTCAGGACGATTTCTTTCATCCACATCCAGAGATCCTAAACTTGAGGGCCTGGAAGTTGAGCGGTATAGGTTAGGTGAATTAGGATGTTCGCATAGTGTTATCCAAACATTATTACAGGCAAGGAAATCATCTACCAATTTCACCTATTACAGGGTATGGAGAAAATTTACGGAACTAGCATAGGTCAACCATTTCCATCCACTGTAACCCGGGTTCCAGAATGTACTACTCTTTTTACAGAATAGATTGGACTTAGGTTTGGGTCTTAACGCGCTAAAAGTCCAAGTGTCAGCCTTGTCAGCTCTAACAGACACGCAGAACACTCTCAAAGAGCGCTTCTTAAAAGCAGTCTTAAGATTGCGACCTCCCAAGAAATCGCTATACCCAAAATGAAAATACCATGGTGCACTTCTTCCCTAATTTTTCCGCGGAGCTGCAAAAGAAGCGTAAGGCCTCATTTTCACTGCTACTGGTAAACGGACATTCAGGAGCAGTTGGGCATTTCCTGAACTCCCCCCATATGTTAACTTATCAGTACATGTACATTGGGTAGTTTACAGTCGTTCTAGGCAATTGAGTTTAGAGCCTTTATTTTTTCCCCGCTTTGGATTAAATTGAATTCTTCTATCAGATGGTCGATGCGGACCTGAGGTCTTACTCAATAGCCTGCAGGATGACCTGTGTATTTGTGTCGGAAGTTCAGTCTGGAGAAAACGCTGGTTGCTCAGAGATGCCATCAGCCTTCATCTCTGCTTGCAGCCTCCATCTCTGCTAGCTGGGCATGCAGCCTGTCAGCCAATGCCCTGAAAGAGCCTCTTCACTCACTCCAGTGTGAAAGCCTGAGTGCTTTCACACTGGAGCGGTGCGCTGGCAGGATGCTCAAAAAAGTCCTGCCAGCCGCATCTCTGAGGCGCTGTAGCAGCAGTGTATATACCGCTCCCAAAGCGCCCCTACCCATTGAAATCAATTGGCAGCGTCACCATACCGCCGGTAAAGCGCCGCTGCATCGGTGCTTTGTGGGCAATTTTAACCCTTTTTCAACTGCAAGCGGAGATAAAAGCGCCCGCTAGCAGCCGAGTAGAGCTGCAAAAATGAAAGTAAAACGCCGCTAAAAATACAGAGAATCCCGGAGTGGGACGCTGGCTTAATGGAGGGCTGGCATGACATGGGAGAAGAGGAAAAACGGCAACGATAGGGGTTAATGGAATGGGAGGGGATAGACTGGAGGAAGGGGGTGGTTAGTTTTAATGTTCCCGGAGGGGGTAGGAGGAGCCAAGGGCCGTAGTTCAGTCTCTTGCCACCGGATCAGGAAGCAGCTGCAGTGTGTGACTCTCTCCCTTCAGCATGGCCAGCATGGAGGAATTTCTTACTCAGCTGCGGGCCGCAGCTGCTTCTCATGGCCCTGAATGGCTTCATAGGCAGATTGCGGAGATTACAGAGGAGGATCTGCCGGTGGCAGGTACATCTGGGGTACGGCGCCCTTGGAGGTCCCGGCCTCTGGAATGCTTTTCACCCCCCTCCTCCCCCCGAGCTCAGCGCCATTTAGCCCACACATGGTGGACCCTCTGGGCGCACCGACCCCGCCGTCCACTCTGGCGGTCGGTGTGAGCTCCGGGAGGAATCCCGACGCCGGCGGAGCTCATCTGGCGGCAGCTGAGGTGCGGCATCTCCGCCGGTCCCGCCAGCTCACTGCAGGAGACAGGAGCACATGGCCAGCTCTCCAAATGTGGCCCCTTCTAGGGAGTTGGCCCGGTGTGGGAGAGGCCATCATGTGGGGACCGGTCAGTCGGTCAGAGCTATCGGTGTCCCCCCGTCCAATGTCCAGGAGGGTCGGTACCTTAGGTCTGGGGGCGGAGATAGCTGGGTACCATCTTCATCTGCCTTGGCAGTAGGCACCAGCAGGCACAGTGCAGGAAGCATGGGAGCGAGGCACAGCGTGGGGGCCGGGACCAACACTTCCAGACCCACGACTGTGGCCTCATCTGTGTCTATTCCTGATGCAGCAGGTCAAATGGATGCGACTTTTTCCCGATCGGAGGGGGAGTTGTCTAGTTCCGAGGATGAACGGCCGGTTCGGGCTACAGCGGTGGAGATCGGACGTGCGGCTGTGGGACCCCTTCCTGTGCAGCCTGGTGAGTCCAATCCTAACACTTTATCTCCCTTGCAGGTTGTTTTGGGTGGTTTATTAGGTTTGGGGGCAGGGGGCGGTGGGGGGCAGGGTGCATCACCTCCCCCGCCGGTATTGGCAGCTGCACCCCCTCCTCAGGCAGCAACCCAAGGGGCTGCAGCGTCAGGAATGGGGTCTGACTTACAAACCCTCCTATCGGGTTTGTTCAATGTTTTGATGGGGTTTCGGTTGCCTCTTCTCCTGTGCAGGGTTGGGTGCCTAGCCTGGTGGGGCCAGCTCCGCCAGTTGTGGGGGTTTCGGTTCCTGGGACAGGTGAGGGTTTGGCTTCTGCGGAGGGAGACAGGGGTGGGGTGCAGGAGGGGTCAGGGGGCAGTGACAAGCCCGCGTTGAGCAAGGAATCAGGTAAGGCAGTTGACACGGTGCGCTTGGCAGACGCAGCCAAGTGTGAACTGTATGTTTGCTTTGAGGGTCCCTTGGGTGCCCATCTCAAGCCGGAAGAAAAGCGGGAAAAAATCTGGAAGGGAGAATACGTAGAGATTTTTTCCTTACTGCCGCTTGAAAAATGTAATTTAGACAGGGTCAAGCTGGACGAATCCAAGAAGGACGAAGAGGAAAAACATAGGTATTGCCTTATTCCCCGATCCTTTTCCAACTGGCTCCAAGCGTTTGCTATTTTAGCAAGTGTGATTGGAGAGAAACAGCCGGTGTGTGTTGCTCTGCGCTTTTTTTTGTTACTTGGACGCAATTGGTGAAGCTCAGCGCGTGTACGGGGGGACAGGTTTGGCTTTGGTATGAGGAACAATTTCGTCAGAGGAAGGCGGTTCGCCCCTCTATACGCTGGGACCATAAAGATATCAGCTTGTGGATGAAGCTGATGTCGGCAGCTTGGCCTGCTTCTTCGTTATTTCCAGGCGGGGTTGGGGTCGGATGCCCCGGGACAGCCGGCCCCAAAGGTTAAAGGGGTGTGTTGGCAATTTAATGAGGGGGCCTGCAGGTATGGAAGCAGTTGTCGTTTCAAGCATGAATGCTCAGGCTGTGGGGGCGGGCACATGTTATCCCGATGTTTCAAAAGGGGGAAGGGCAAGCCCGGGGATTCTTCAGGAAAAATGGAGGACTCCGGTGATAGTGGAAAGGATGCGTCCCTTTCTATATAGATATCCAGACCGGGCAGCTCCCCGGTTGTTGGATTCGGGTTTTTTCGACGATTTTCGCATTCCATGTGAGTTAATAAATATTCCTCCTATAGCCAGAAATTTGAGGTCTGCTTTTGAACATCCTGGGGTAATATCCGAGAAGTTAGCGAAAGACGTGGCCTTGGGTCGGATGAGCGACCCTTTCCCATCTCTCCCTAGGGTGGTTTCTCCCTTGGGGGTGGTTCCCAAGAAGGAGTCGGGAAAATTTAGATTGATTCACCACTTATCTTTTCCTAAGGGGGGGTCTGTCAATGACGCCATTGATCCTGATGCTTGCTCGGTGTCATATACATCGTTCGATGCGGCGGTTAATTGGGTTCAACGTTATGGCCAGGGGGCCCTCATGGCTAAGACTGACGTTGAGTCGGCTTTTCGGTTACTTCCAGTTCACCCTGACAGTTTTTACCTCCTGGGATGCCAATGGGAGGAGGAATATTATGTCGATCGGTGCCTTCCAATGGGCTGTTCTATCCAGGGCCGGTACAAGGCAGGGGCGGAAGGGGCACGTGCCCTGGGCGGTACCATTTGGTATGGGGGGGGGGGCGCAGCCTGCAGGTGAATTTCTGCCATGCCAGTGTGTACAATAATACTGTACAGTGCATGTACAGCGCCCAGCGGCACTGTGCAAATCCCCCTTGTGCGCTCCTGCATGATCCTCCCTTCCCTCAGCACACAACTACAATGTTTACTCCCCTACGGAGGAGTCCCGTAGTCTCTGCCAGCGCCGTGACGTCACTCACGGCCGGAGACGAGGTGGGAGGACACAGACGAGCGCAGGGAGGCGGGAGCTGTGAGTTGTGTCGGCGCGCTGTCTGTTACATCAAGCGGAGCAGAGCTGAGGAGCTGAGGAGCTGAGGAGCTGCTGGCTGGCTGGCTGGCTCAGGCTGCTGGATCTGAAAGGTAGAAGAGTGCAGTGCCAGTGTCATGTGTGCCAGTGTTCTGACTCAGATCTTCAGCAGTGGTGGTCACTGGTCATTAACCTCGCCTCAGCCTCCCCCCCTCCCCCAGTCCAGCCATTTATTAATCTTTTTTTTAGTGTTTACTTACACAAGTTCAGACTCATAACTTCTGAGTCTGAACTTGTGTAAGTAAACACTAAAAAACAGATTGATAAATGGCTGGATTGGGGGAGGGGAGGAGGCTGAGGCGAGGTTAATGACCAGTGACCACCACTGCTGAATACCCCACAATACTGTGCAATACTCTGCAATACCCCACAATACTGTGCAATACTCTGCAATACCCCACAATACTGCACAATACTCTGCAATACCCCACAATACTGTGCAATACTCTGCAATACCCCACAATACTGTGCAATACTCTGCAATACCCCACAATACTCTGCAATACTCTGCAATACCCCACAATACTCTGCAATACCCCGCAACACTGTGCAATACTCTGCAATACCCCACAATACCCTGAAATACTCTGCAATACCCCGCAATACTCTGCAATACCCCGCAACACTGTGCAATACTCTGCAATACCCTGCAATACTCTGCAATACCCTGCAACACTGTGCAATACTCTGCAATACTCTGCAATACCCCGCAACACTCTGCAATACCCCACAATACTCTGCAATACTCTGCAATACCCCACAATACCCTGAAATACTCTGCAATACCCCGCAATACTCTGCAATACCCCGCAACACTGTGCAATACTCCACAATACTGTGCAATACTCTGCAATACCCTGCAACGCTGTGCAATACTCTGCAATACCCCACAATAGTGTGCAATACTCTGCAATACCCCACAATACTCTGCAATACCCCGCAACACTGTGCAATACTCTGCAATACCCCGCAATACTCTGCAATACCCCGCAACACTGTGCAATACTCTGCAATACTCTGCAATACCCTGCAACACTCTGCAATACCCCACAATACTCTGCAATACTCTGCAATACCCCACAATACCCTGAAATACTCTGCAATACCCCACAATACTCTGCAATACCCCGCAACACTGTGCAATACTCCACAATACTGTGCAATACCCTGCAACGCTGTGCAATACTCTGCAATACCCACAATACTGTGCAATACTCTGCAATACCCCACAATACCCTGAAATACTCTGCAATACCCCGCAATACTCTGCAATACCCCGCAACACTGTGCAATACTCTGCAATACCCCGCAATACTCTGCAATACCCCGCAACACTGTGCAATACTCTGCAATACCCCGCAATACTCTGCAATACCCCGCAACACTGTGCAATACTCTGCAATACTCTACAATACCCCGCAACACTGTGCAATACCCTGCAATACCCCGCAATACTCTGCAATACCCCGCAATACTCTGCAATACCCCGCAACACTGTGCAATACCCCGCAAAACCCCGCAATACCCAGCCATACTCTGTGATACTCTGCCATACTCTGCAATACTCGGTGAGACCCAGCTATACTCTGCCATACCCAGCCATACTCTGCCATACCCAGCCATACTCTGCCATACCCAGCCATACTCTGCCATACCCAGCCATACTCGGCTGTATTCGGCCTCTGTATGTGGCCAGGCTGTGGAAGTCTCACACTTGTGGTATCGCAGTACTCAGGAGGAGTAGAAGAATCTATTTTGGGGTGTCATTTTTGGTATGTACATGCTATGTGTTAGAAATATTGTATAAACGGACAACTTTGTGTTAAAAAAAAATGTGTTTTAACCACTTTCCGCCCGCCGGTTGTCATATGACGTCCTTGACTTTGTGCGGGGATATCTGAATGATGGGTGCAGCTACAGGCATCAATGAGATATCAACTTTTTTAGCCGGCTATTCTCTACACTATAAGAACGATCATAGCGGCTGTTCTACTGCTTGATATATTCTTGTTTTGAAACGACATTGATTCTTTATTAAAAACGGGGGGGGGGGGGCGCAGTTTGCCATCTTCGCCCTGGGCACCAAATGGCCTTGTCCCTGCACTGGTTCTATCTCATGCTCACTGTTTGAGACGTTCAGTTCATTCGTGGAATGGGTGGTACGAGACTTGTCGGGAATTCATTCCATCATTCACTATCTCGATGATTTTTTGTGTGTGGGTCCTCCTTCGTCCAGGGTGTGCGGAAATTTGCTGGCTACACTTCAGCATGTTTCTGTGCGTTTTGGAATACCATTGGCTCTGGAAAAAACAGTGGGTCCAGTCACTGAACTCAGTTTTTTAGGTATAATGATTGATTCTCAGGCCATGGAATGTCGTTTTCCGGAGGACAAGCTGCGGGTACTTCAGTCAGAGATCCGATGTATGGTGGGTAAAGCACAAGATAAAGCTGCACCAGCTGCAATCGCTGTTGGGGAAGCTGAATTTTGCTTGCGTGTGTGTTTTGTCGCCGCTTGTCTGTGGCGATGGCAGGTGTCTCATCCCCAATTTATTACATCACGCTGAGGCGGGAGCACAGGGAGTACTTGCACATTTGGCATGCCTTCCTGGATTCCTATAATGGCAGGGCGTTGTGGATGGAGGGTCCAGTTAGCAATTTCGATTTGGAATTCTATACAGACGCAGCGGGGTCATCTGGATTCAGAGCTTTTCTGGGTGGATGATGGTGTGCTGAGAGGTGGCCGGAGGAGTGGCGTATAGCGGATTTCCTCCGGAATTTGGTTTTGTTGGAACTATTTCCGGTTATTGTGGCAGTGGAAATTTGGGGGGAAGTTTTTCGGAATCGGAAAATAAGATTGCACTGCGATAACATGGGGGTAGTTCGGGTCATTAATCAAGTGACTGCCTCTTCAATGCCAGTGGTGTGTTTGTTGCGGCACCTGGTATTGCGATGCTTGCAGTTTAATGTCTTTTTGTACGCTGTGCATATTCCTGGCGCTTCCAACACCATTGCTGATGCTTTGTCTCGGTTTCAGTGGGACAGATTCCGGGCGGTGGCACCTGCAGCGGAGCAGCACGGGAATCCTTGTCCTCCGGAGTTGGGGCAAATACCGTTGGAGTCATCGCGGATTTGATCAGGAACTCTGTTTGTGCCAGTACATGGGCAGCGTATGCTAAGGTTTGGTGGGAATGGTGTGGGTTGCTAGGATGGGTGGACTGTGGAGTTGGAGCGGGCAGAGTGACCGCATTATTGTACTTCATTGGATTGAATTTTGAACGTGAGGCGTCGGCCTCTGCTATGTATCGCAAGATTGCGGGGTTGGTGTTCTGGCAGGGGATATTACCAGGGAGTTTATGGTCAGGCAAGCATTGAAAGGGTATAGGAGAGGGACAAAGAGGAAAGACAGCAGGTGACCGATAACTTTGTCCATGCTGGAGCAGCTGCTGGTGGAGGTGAGTATCGTGTGTACTTTAGAATACGAAGCGGCGTTGTTCAGAGTTGCATTTGTTCTGGCCTTTTATGCTTATCCCTGTATGCTATCCCGGGTGGGGTGTCCTGTCGAGTTACGGCTGTACCTCACTTCTTGGGTTTCTGCCCGGCGAGCGGGGGTTCCTTTTTGGTTCATGGAGATGGCTCTTCGTTATCGCGGTATCAGTTCATCTCAGTTTTTCGTCGTTGTTTGTTGTCGGCTGGTCATGATCCCTCTGTTTATGCTTCTCACTCCTTCCGCATTGGGGCTGCCACTGAAGCAGCCTGGTGGGGTTTGGACAGTTCAGTCATTAAACGTATAGGGCGGTGGGAATCAGATCGTTTAAGCTTTATATACGCCCTCACTTGGTTTAGATGAATTATGTTAGTCATGTGCTGTTGGGGATAAGTTGGGGTTTGTTGGTTGTTTATTTGTTCATACATGATGCAACAATTTTTATTTCAGATGCCGGTGTTGGTCTCGTAAGGATTATGGGACATTAATTTGTCTTTTGGGGGGCTCGAAGGGTGGATGTACGTCCGAACGGCTGTCAGATGGGAGTGCCAAGAGAGGTCGCTATGGTGCGGTGGATCGGAGTTTCTGGCATGCTGTGGAGCAGCGTGCTGCCGGAAATCCACAAGTACGCCTGGTTGGATCGTGCCCCGGATGTGTTAGTCCTACATATTGGGGGTAATGATTTGGGGGTTAGATCCATGCGCCACCTTATTAGGGATATCAAATTTGATGTTCTTAGGATCCGTACTGATTTCCCACATACTATGGTGGTGTGGTCAGATATTGTGGGTCGTACGTCTTGGCGGTTTGCCAGGTCTATAGAGAAGCTCAACAAGACACGGATCAAAGTCAACAAGGAGGTGGGTCGGTTTATAGCACGTAATGAAGGTATAGTGGTTCGACATCGGGAGCTTAAGGGGGAGACTTACCAGTACCTAAGGGGGGATGGGGTCCACCTCAATGTGGTAGGCATTGATTTATGGTGCCTGGGTCTGGAAGATGGGGTTCAGCGGGCTCTGTGTTGTGTGGGGCGCCCACTGGTGTAAGGTTTCACACCTGTGGTTTGTGGCGGTTGGGGATCTTTGGAGGCAATGGAAATTGTGAATAAAGTGATGGAAGCTGGGAACCATTATCCGTATGGTATCCTTTGTTGATGCCAGTTAACTAAGGTTTAGCTGCCATTGGGAGATGGGTATCAGCGGGTAGGTTTGAGTAATGTCATTTGAGTCAGAGCGACCGCGACTGACAGCCATGTTTGGACACGCTGATACGGTAAAATGTGGTCGGTGTCTCCAGGGATCCCTGACAATGGTTTAAAATGTTTTCTGATGGAATATGGTGTTTTTACCTAAAATAAGTTGTTAGTTAAATAATGTTTAATAAAGTGGCCAAGTGTGGCCAATTTACTCCAAAAAAGGGTGGTCTGGTTATTTTTAGAGGTTAAGTATGGTATTGGGTATTTAAAGTTAAGATAGGTTTGGTACAGGCCATACCATAGTCATGCATTTTTAAGCGGCGCTTTACCGTCGTTTTTGCAGCACTTTATCGCCGACTGCACAATGCCTCAGTATGAAAGTAGCCTGACTGTTCTACTACCTATAAACAATAAAGTGCTGCTACTGCTACCCCTTCTTTACCATTACTCTTTCTATTTTTTTACTACTACCCCTTCTTTTCTACTACTACTACTCTTATTAGTTACATACCTACTACTTTACTACTACTAAATGTTTTTACTATTACCCCTAATCTATTACCCTCTAATCCAGTGGTCTCTAAACTGCGGCCCGGGGGGCAGATGCGGCCCTTTCCTTGCAATTATCCGGCCCTTGGGGCACCATTTCATCCACTGATACTAACAGTGGGGCATAATCCCTCCCAATGACACCAACGATGGGGCCCAATTTCTCCCTATGATACCAATGATGGGGCACTATTCCTTCCAATGACATCAACAATGGGGCACAATTTCTTTCACTGACACTAAAGAAAGGGCATTGTTTTTTCCCACTGACATCAGGACCTGTTCACCCAGTGATCACAGTCTAGCCCCCTAATGTCTATAGGACCGTAAACTGGCCCTTTGTTTTGAAAGTTTGGAGACCCCTGCATCTAATCTACTATCCTTACACTGAGTCTAAAGCTGCTCCAGTAACCTTTACCCCAAGCATTGCCCCTGCCCATTCTGGGGTACTACTACATTCACTGCCACAACTACTACCCATACCCTACCACTGCCTGTACTGGGAAAATCCACTGCAGCTGCTTTTTTTCTGTATGTAATTTACATACAGTTGGACCTTGTGACATTTTATTTTTCTGCATGTAATTGTTATGGAATTGTTATGTAATTGTTGAAAGTTTTTGGTTAAAGCTTGGAATAAATATCTGTATACAGCTTTCAGTCTGGAGCCAGAAAAGTCCTAAAAATATAAAAGATCAGAAAGATTTTTATTGTTTTACTGGAAATACAAGAAATCATACAGAACATGAAGCATTAACACCCTCTGTTAGTTACTGTGTGCCATTTATAAGTAATGCAACAAACCTCCAGCAGGGGGGCGCTATGCAACAGGCAGTGATTTGCTATTAACTTCAGCAATCAATACAAAGTCATTAGCACTAAATAATAAAATGATTGGTTTGATCAGACACAATAGAACTCATTGGATTTTATTTGAAATGTGGATGAAATTAATTTCTAGTAAATGAACTGAGCAAAGTACAATGTATGGCTACATGAGCAGCAAAGATGCAGATTGGATTGGGGGGTTACAAAGGAGGATTAAAGAATCTTCTCCTCTTCGTCCACTATGGCAATTTCACAGAGCCTGGATATGGACACGTGGGACAGGCGGCTCCTCTGTTGTGGGATTCTTCAGTTTACTATGACGGACTTGAGATGGAGGTTTATCACGGCCAAGTATGGGATCCCCATTATGGGAAAGCGGACTGGAAAAGAGAAAGAATTTCCGGTAGGTAATCGTATGATGATCTTGTCTTGCTCAAGCGTGAAGGAAACCTGTAAGAAAAGAGGTGGCACAGTGTCAGCTTGCTGGGCTATACAAAGTCAATGAGTGTTGGCCATAGAGACAAAGACTTCACCACCATACCGTTTTTTTCAGCAAAAATCTTTTCATAAGATGATATGTGTATGTAGCTTATCTTATGTATTCTTCATTTATGTGTTGCAGAAAATTGTTAATGGAAAGGAAAAATGGAAGGAGGTGCTTCTGTGCTGCAATGTTTAAGTGACAGGGCCTCTGAGGATGGTGTATCTCGTCACCTAGAATAATGACTGGAGCCCTCAGGAGATTCATAGCTGTTGGCCAGTTTGCAGTGCTGGTATGCCAGCCATTATCACCCAGGGTTCCTTCAGAGGTTTCTAGGAGTTCCTTGAGCTGTGGCTGATTAACCTCCCATTCAATGGTTCCTGCTTATTTCGGGGCCCAACACCACTTGGTGAGCCAGATTCATGACACCAATGATCTTTTTTGCTGCCTGTAATGCCCCGTACACACGGTCAGATTTTCCGATGGAAAATGTCCGATCGGAGCGTGTTGTCGGAAATTCCGACCGTGTGTGGGCTCCATCGGACATTTTCCATCGGATTTTCCGACACACAAAGTTTGAGAGCAGGATATAAAATTTTCCGACAACAAAATCCGTTGTCGGAAATTCCGATCGTGTGTACACAAATCCGACGGACAAAGTGCCACGCATGCTCAGAATAAATAAAGAGATGAAAGCTATTGGCCACTGCCTCGTTTATAGTCCCGATGTACGTGTTTTACGTCACCGCGTTCAGAATGATCGGATTTTCCGACAACTTTGTGTGACCGTGTGTATGCAAGACAAGTTTGAGCCAACATCCATCGCAAAAAATCCTAGGATTTTGTTGTCGGAATGTTCGAACAAAGTCCGACCGTGTGTACGGGGCATAAGAGTGGAATTTTGACCACCAGTAGGGCATTCTTATCACTGGCCACCAATGTAAGGGGCAATTTATTCCACTGACTACCAATGAATTGGTTTTAGCAGGGGTTCCCCAAGACCAGAATATTTTTCAAGGGTTTCTCTGGGGCAAAAAGGTTGAGAAATGAAGCTGGCATGCCATACAGCAGCCTTTCCATTATCCTACCCCTACCACAAACATGCCAAAGGCTCGACTGTGCACTGAGGATCTGGCATTAGACAGTGGATCCTAGGGGAGAGGGCTTCATGTCAAAGGGTTCGGGGCTTAACATTTGATGCATGTATAACAATGAGAATGTTATACTTCTCTTGGTTGTTATTTCCAATAAAACTGTTTGTCTGTTATCTGCAGATCACCATGTACAAACCATATCTGCAATGTAACACATTTTTATCATTTTTATGCCTGTTTCGATACTGATGAAAAAACAAAAATTTCCCCCTTCCAGGGGCCACAATACATGACTGTCCTGATAAGGACCTCATCTGTCACTGTCCCAGCCATGGCTCCAATTCATATGCGTCCTTGCTAGGGGTCCCATCAATTATGATTGACTTGGGGTAAAAGAGAATACAATTATTCTGGGTCAGTTGTCTCTTATTCTACCCCATGTAGAATTAGACCTTCTCACTTTTAGTTTCTGAGGAATTCTGCCCCCCATAGATGAACAAAGCATTCATCAGCAGTAATATCTATTCCCTGTATCCCCCAATCTCACACATTGGCAGGGCTGGACTGGGACAAAAATTTGGCCCTGGACTTCATCCAGACCGGCCCACTTTAATTTTGCAAACACACACAAAAACAGTATATAAACTATACTATTACTATATAACTATACTATATACTATTACTATTACTATACTATTCATCAATTACCGTGACCAGTGACATTAAATTATTCATCAATTACCATGACCAGTGGCATTAAATTACTAATCAGTTATCGTGACCAGTGGCATTAAATTATTCATCAATTACCATGACCAGTGGCATTAAATTACTAATCAGTTATCGTGACCAGTGGCATTAAATTATTCATCAATTACCGTGACCAGTGACATTAAATTATTCATCAGTTACCGTGGCCAGTGACATTAAATTACTAATCAGTTATCGTGACCAGTGGCATTAAATTATCCAATTACCATGACTAGTGACATTAAATTACTAATCAGTTACCGTGACCAGTGGCATTAAATTATCCATCAATTACCATGACCAGTGGCATTAAATTATTCATCAGTTACCGTGGCCAGTGGCATTAAATTAATAATTGACCAGTGGCATTAAATTACCGTATTTATTGGCGTATAACACGCACCGGCGTATAACACGCACCCCAATTTAGGAGGGAATTTTAAGGAAAAAAAACTTTTAGGAGGGAAGTTGAAGGGAAAAAAACTTACATTTAATTGCCCTTCATTGCAGCCTTGTCAGTGCAGCCATGTCAGTGCAGCCTTGTCAGTGCAGCCTTGTCAGTGCAGCCTTCCCCAGTGTAGCCTTGTCAGTGCAGCCTTCCCCAGTGCAGCCTTGTCAGTGCAGCCTTCCCCAGTGCAGCCTTGTCAGTGCAGCCTTGTCAGTGCAGCCTTGTCAGTGCAGCCTTGTCAGTGCAGCCTTCCCCAGTGCAGCCTTGTCAGTGCAGCCTTGTCAGTGCAGCCTTGTCAGTGCAGCCTTCCCCAGTGCAGCCTTCCCCAGTGCAGCCTTGCCCCAGTGCAGCCTGGGATCCCCTGTCCCTGCTTCCAGGGCTTCAAAATCGCGGTCCGCGATTTGAAAATGGCGCCGCCGGCACCGAAGTACACAGAGCCGGTCCTCGGCTCTTTCCGGCGGCTCTCGTTTACTTTCGGCTCCACTCGTAGTCCCGAGCGGAGCTATCCGAGTAGGTTCGGATAGCTCCGCTCGGGACTACGAGTGGAGCCGAAAGTAAACGAGAGCCGCAGGAAAGAGCCAAGGACCGGCTCTGTGTACTTCGGCTCCGGCGGCGCCATTTTCAAATCGCGGTCCGCGATTTTGACATTTGGACAGCTCGGGATCGGCGGGGATCGGCGTATAACACGCACCTGCGACTTTCCCCTGATTTTAAGGGGAAAAAAGTGCGTGTTATACGCCGATAAATACGGTAATAATTGACCAGTGGCATTAAATTAATAATTGACCAGTGGCAATAAATTATTCATCAGTTACCGTGGTCAGCGGCATTAAATTAATAATTGACCAGTGGCATTAAATTAATATTAATGCCACTGTGGCATTAATATTAATTTAATGCCACTGGTCAATTATTAATTTAATGCCACAGGTCAATTATTAATTTAATGCCACTGGCCATGGTAACTGATGGATGAATAATTTAACCATGACCAGTGGCAGTACATTTACAGTACAGATTAACCCCTCCCCCCGCCATGCTGCATATTCAGTTACTTTATAATTTAACCATGACCAGTGGCAGTACATTTACAGTACAGATTTACCCCTCCCCCCGCCATGCTGCATATTCAGTTACTTTAAAGTGGTGTTCCGGCCGAAATTATACTTTTTAAATAAAAATACCCCTATAATACACAAGCTTAATGTATTCTAGTAAAGTTAGTCTGTCAACTAAGGTCTGTTTTGTTAGTTTATAGCAGTAGTTTGTTATTTTATAAACTTACAGCAGGCCATGGCCATCTTAAGTGTGGGCATCTGAAGCCAGACTGTATTTCTTCCTGGATCTCATTCTTGCAGATCTCGCACATGCTCAGTGCAGCACAAGCAGTGTAATAGGTTTCAGGTCAGGTTTCCATAGCAACGGCAGTTTCAGAGGAAGTTGCCTCCCCTTCCCAGAAGGCATTGCAAACAGGAAATGATGCGATGGGCCGCGGCCAGGGAGGAGGAAGTGAAAAATGAATACAGCAGATATACAGTAGGTGCTGAGAAAAAAAATAAAAAAATATCCAATTTGTTTACAGTGCACAGTTTAGTGAGCAATGCAGAAGAGTTGTAAAAGTGGGTGGAACTCCACTTTAAGTAACTGAATATGCAGCATGGCGGGGGGAGGGGGGGAGGGGTAAATCTGTACTGTAAATGTACTGCCACTGGTCATGGTTAAATTATTCATCAGTTACCATGGCAAGTGGCATTAAATTACTAATTGACCAATGGCATTAAATTAATATTAATGCCACATTAATATTAATTTAATGCCACTGGTCAATTATTAATTTAATGCCACTGGCCATGGTACAGTAACTGATGAATAATTTAACCATGACCAGTGGCAGTACATTTACAGTACAGATTTACCCCCCCCTCCCCCCGCCATACTGCATATTCAGTTACTTACTATTATTATTAGTAAAGTTATTAGTATAGTGCTTACTTGAATGATGAATCACAATTCACACTATAGACTTGGTCTCTGTCACTGTACTCTGTACTCTGTACTTGCTGGTGGCTGCCTGCAACTTGGTCTGGTATGGTTCCGATTACGAAATTCCGAATCCTCCTCCTCGGCCTTGGCTCCTCTAGGTTGCAGTCTTGCAGGCTTGCTTGCAACACTACGCCCTGGCTCCGCCTCCTCCTATGTCCCCGGGCCGCCTCCGCCCTCCGGGCGTGAGTGACGTCACGGCGCCGGGACAAAGAGGCCGCCCAACTGGCTATAATGTTAGGGGGAGTGCCTGGGGGAGTGATGATGCCTGTGTTTGTGTGATGCTGGTGCCGCCCGCCGAGTGCAGGAGCGGAGCCGCCCGGCGACGCTCGGACAGAGAGAGACACTGACAGTCAGAGTCATTGAAGTGTAGTGGCCAGCTGCCAATCGGACCACCGGGAAACTCCCGGTAGTCCCGATGGCCAGCACAGGCCTGCACATTGGTATTCCACTGTATTTATCCCCAGCACACATATTGGTCTCTTCCTGTATCCCATCCCCAACACACACATTGGTCTTTTCCTATATCTAATCCTCAGCACACACATTGGTCCACCCCCTGTATCCCATCCCCAGAACCCACATTGGTACCTCCCCTGTATCATAAATCATCCACCAATTCCACCTACTACAGGGTATGGAGAAAATTTTACGGAACTAGCAGAGGTCAACCATTTCCAGTGACCTTCTCTCTTTTAGTTTCTGAGGAATTCTGCGCATTCATCAGCAGTAATATTTATTCCCTGTATCCCCCAATCTCACACATTGGTATCCCACTGTATTTCTCCCTAGCACACACATTGGTCTCTTCCTGTATCCCATCCCCAGCACCCACAGTGGTCCCTCCCCTGTATCCCATCCCCAGAACCCACATTGGCCTCTTCCTGTATCCCATACCCAGCACACACATTGGTCTCTTCCTGTATCTAATCCCCAGCACCCACATTGGTCCCTCCCCTGTATCCCATCCCTAGCACACACATTGGTCCCTCCCCTGTATCCCATCCCCAAAACCCACATTGGTACCTCCCACGTATCCCATCCCCAGCACACACATTGGTCTTTCCTGGTGCCTTCATGGCAGCTTACCAATGGTTGTTCCGCCCTCGTCCAACACACAGGACCACTTAAACTCTATAAAAAAAAAGAGCTGTTCCCTCTTAATCCATGTCAGCATCAGACTGTCTGAGTCTCCTGGGATCCCTTTCATCATGCATACCAATGGTAAAATGGGCCAGGTGGCATCTACGAGGGTTCCAATTAGGTTTCCTAGCACAATGGAGGAAGAAACACCTAGGGCCAATGATACTGATCACTCTTACAATGAAGTCCAGCCTCTGGTGGTGGACGAGACCATCCAACCCTCTGGTCCACTGTTCCCTTGGGCCCATCTCATGGACCATTCTTACGTCAGATGCAAGTCGGCTGGGTTGGGGGGCACTCTACAAGAACCAGTTAGTACATGGAAGATGGCAATTCAATACGGAAGGCGTGGTATTGAACATCTTGGAACTGAGACCAGCATGGATGGTAATATTACATCTAGCCACTTTTCTCAGAGGTAAGTCCATACTGCTTCAGATGGACAACAGGGTGGCAGTAGCCTACATTCAAAACCAATGGGGAATGCACAGCAGATCGCTAGCTAGCAAAGTAGCCCCAATTCTAACTTGGCCTGAGAGGAATTTGGTCAATCTATGGCCTTCCTATATTCCAGCCCCCGAAATTCAATTGGCCGATCCTCTCTCAAGAACGTTCGGCAGCAACAACGAATGGTCTCTGAATCTGCTGGTCTTCCACTGGATATGTCAGCAGTGGGGCACGCTCCAGATAGACCTGTTTGCCTCCCCATTCAATGCAAAGACGCCTCTGTTTTTCATGAGATTCCCATCTTTGAAGTCAGCAGGAGTAGATGCCCCAATCCAACCGTGGGAATTCCAGAGGGGATATGTTTTTCCTCCGAACCCTCTGATACTGAGGTTTCTCCAGCGCCTAATGGTGGAGAGGGTCTCGATTCTGGCAGTCATTTCATACTGGCCGAAGAGACCGTGGTTCACGCTCCTAGTCAAGCTGGCTCTGTGCAACCCAATACCCCTTCCATTCGTGGACAACCTCCTGTCTAAGGACGATTTCTTTCATCCACATCCGGAGATCCTAGACTTGAGGGCCTTGAAGTTGAGCGGTAGAGGTTGGGTGAATTAGGATGTTCGTATAGTGTTATCCAAACTTAATTACAGGTAAGGAAATCATCTACCAATTCCACCTACTACAGGATATGGAGAAAATTTACGGAACTAGCAGAGGTCAACCATTTCCATCCACTGTAAGAAGTTGAGAAGCTGGCTTGCCAACCACCACCAAACAGCATTTAAAAATTGCCACAAACTAGAAACGCGACAAGGATGAACCATCCTCATGCTGCAAAAACGTCCCTTGTACACCCTTCCGAACCTGTGCGAAACGCTGTACAGCAAGCACCGGACACACCGTCTCCGGGAGCACCTTGAACAATGTCACGTAAACACCCTTACCCAGCTGATCAGTTTTTGATCTGTTGATATGAAGCTGGACGCTATCCATAGTGATTTGTACCTCCAAAAACATCAACCCACCCGCACCACGTTTTTTTTTACTCACTAAATCCGCAGGGCTCCAAAAAAGGCCAAAGAAAAAGCTGCCGTAAACAGTTGAACCTCATAAAGTGAGGAACAAACCCTGGGCAAGATTCCTACCAGGTCCTGAAGCAGCCCAAAAGACTCATACCACGCGTCCGCGCCAAAATCCTTTCATGGCCTGACGCACCATAAAATCCTTCGTAACATCATGAAGGCCTTGTAGCTTGAAAAGAAAAGCCAAAGCAGCCAATCTCCGGTTCATTTTGGATACGGACTCTCCCATGGAAAACTGCATCCCAATCATATACAACAACAAGGAAAGCCTGTCCCGATCCGAAAAACAACCCCCCATGGAACTTACCAATCCATCCCAGTCACGCCAAACCAATTAGTAAGCCGCCCATGTACCCACACTCACCGAACGCTGCACCAAGGCACCAGCTATTCCAATGCCAGTCTCCACAGATGCGCAGGACAAGGAACCGACCTCTGCTCCACCGCCGGCGCCAGCTTCCGGAACCTGTCCCACTGAAAACGAGCCGCACTTCCGGATCCTAGCTGGCTCTGCACAGTAGGGCGCACGGCCGGTGGCTGCCGATTGCCGTCATCGCTGGATACCTCGCCGGATTCGTTGGAAGACTCACGGAGCGAAGTTGCCGCAGGTGTCCTTCCCACTCAAGATTCAGGCTCCGCACGCCCCGGCGTATCCCCATCTACCTCCGACACAAGCGGAAAGCTGCAGGGTCCCTGCGCACCCCCAACTGCGCTAAATGTCTTCTGCTGCCTGACGCTGGAGACTTCCCACGCCGAACCTCACTCCCAGCTACAGGGGAGGGGGCCATTCGCTCTGATGAGACAGCCGAAGAACGAAGCGACTGGAGCTCCAGGCAAGCTTCACCATCCGACATCCCAGCTCCAGAAGGGACAGGGCCCACCCCTCCCTGCAGCTGAACGTGTCCCGGGCCGAGCCGGCCTCCTGCTAGGCACATCAGCAGGAGAGCCGGCCGCCATGTCCCGAGGTAGATGAGAGGGGGAGGAGGGGGGGAGAGCATGGCGTCCCCTCCTCCCGCAGGTCCCGCCGTTGGTGAGGATTTATCCCAGTCCCACTGCTGAAGCCAAAAGCCATTGGCACAGCATGGGACACTGAAGGGTTCCTTATGGAGCTCCCATGCGGCCGTCGGACCCGGGGGATGTGTGAAGGGCTCAAGTGCTCAGGAGGGCGAACCCTCCTAGCACGTTTGGATGAAGGGGGGACCCAGGAGGAGACGGATCAACCCTGGACCCCCCTAGCATGCCCAGCAGCTGTTGCTGGAGCCACTGCGGACCCTGTGCAGAAGCTGCGGCCCTGACCTGGTCCCATAAGGCCTCCAAATCGCTCATCCTGTCCTGTCTTCTCTCCGCAGGGGAACAGCAGAATTCTTCAATCAAGAAAAACTTCCAGAATGATTACCCATCAACCTATGCACATACCCAAACCCCCTTTCCAGCTCCACCCAGACCACCTGACCCTTGCTGCTCCAATAAGGTAAGCTACACCCCTACCTCAACTACATTACTTAATTCTTTAACCCTTCCCAGACCTGTTCCTCCCATAGTCATGATGACCCTCCGTCTAATTTTTCTCCTCCGGGTCGCACTTTTTACAGAATAGATTGGACTTAGGTTTGGGTCTTAACCTGCTAAAAGTCCAAGTGTCAGCCTTGTCAGCTCTAACAGACACGTGGAACACTCTCATAGAGCGCTTCCTAAAAGCAGTCTTAAGATTGCAACCTCCCAGGAAATCGCTATACCCAAAATGAAAATACCATGGTGCACTTCTTCCCTAATTTTTCCGCGGAGCTGCAAAAGAAGCGGAAGGCCTCATGTTCACTGCTACTGGTAAACAAACATTTAGGAGCAGTTGGGCATTTCCTGAACTTTCCTCTATGTTATCTTATCAGTACATGTACATAGGGTAGTTTACAGTTGTTCTAGGCAATTGAGTTTAGAGCCTTTATTTTTTCCCCGCTTTGAATTAAATTGAATTCTTCTATCAGATGGTCAATGTGGACCTGAGGTCTTACTGCCCTCAATAGCCTGCAGGATAACCTGTGTATTTGTGTCAGAAGTTCAGTCTGGAGAAAACGCTGGTTGCTCAGAGATGCCATCAGCCTTCATCTCTGCTAGCTGGGCATGCAGCCTGTCAGCCAGCGCCCTAAAAGATCCTCTTCACTCTCTCCAGTCTGAAAGCCCGAGTGCTTTCTCACTGGAGCGGTGCGCTGGCAGGATGCTCAAAAAAGTCCTGCCAGCCGCATCTCTGAGGAGCGGTAGCAGCGTTGTATACACCGCTCCTAAAGAGCCCCTGCCCATTGAAATCAATGCAGCGGCGCTTTGTGAGCAATTTTAACCCTTTTTCAACTGCAAGCGGAGTTAAAAGCGCCCGCCAGCGGCCAAGTAGCACCGCAAAAATGACGGTAAAGTGCAGCTAAAAATACTGCATTTTTAAGCGGCGCTTTACCGTCATTTTTGTAGCGCTTTACCGCCGATGGCACAATGCCTCAGTATGAAAGTAGCCTGACTGTTCTACTACCTATAAACAATACAGTGCTGCTACTGCTACCCCTTCTTTACCATTACTCTTTCTATTTTTTTACTACTACCCCTTCTTTACTACTACTACTACTCTTATTACTTGCTTACATACTTACTACTTTACTACTACTCTTTCTATGTTTTTACTACTACCCCTAATCTATTACCCTCTAATCCAGTGGTCTCCAAACTGCGGCCCTTTCCTTGCAATTATCCGGTCCTTGGGGCTCCATTTCATCCACTGATACTAACAGTGGGGCATGATCCCTCCCAATGACACCACTGATGGGGCCCTATTTCTCCCTATGACACCAATGATGGGGCACTATTCCTCCCAATGACATCAACAATGGGGCACAATTACTTCCACTGATACTAAAGAAAGGGCATTGTTTTTTCCCACTGACATCAGGACCTGTTCTACACCCAGTGATCACAGTCTGCCCCCCCCCCCCCCTAATGTCTAAAGGAGCATAAACTGGCCCTTTGTTTCCAAAGTTTGGAGACCCCTGCATCTAATCTACTATCCTTACACTGAGACTAAAGCTGCTCCAGTAACTCCTACCCCCAGCATTGCCCCTGCCCATTCTGGGGTATTACTATATTCACTGCCACAACTATTACCCATACCCTTCCACTGCCTATACCGGGAAAATCCACTGCAGCTGCTCTTTTTTTGTATGTAATTTACATACAGTTGGACCTTGTGACATTTTTTTTTCTGCATGTAATTGTTATGTAATTGTTCAAAGTTTATGGTTAAAGCTTGGAATAAATATCTGTATACAGCTTTCAGTCTGGAGCCGGAAAAGTCTTAAAAATATAAAAGATCAGAAAGATTTTTATTGTTTTACTGGAAATACAAGAAATCAGACAGAAAATGAAGCATTAATACCCTCTGTTAGTTACTGTATGCCATTCATAAGTAATGCAACAAACTTCCAGCAGGGGGGCGCTATGCAAAAGGCAGTGATTTGCTATTAACTTCAGCAATCTATACAAAGTCATTAGCACTAAATAATAAAATGATTGGTTTGATCAGACACAATAGAACTCACTGGATTTTATTTGAAATGTGGATGAAATTATTTTCTAGTAAATGAACTGAGCAAAATACAATGTATGTCTACATGAGCAGAAAGGATGCAGACTGGAGGGGGGGGGGGGGGGGTGGTAACAATGGAGGATTAAAGAATCTTCTCCTCTTGGTCCACTATGGCCATTTCACAGAGCCTGGATATGGACACGTGGGACAGGCGGCTCCTCTATTGCGGGGTTCTTTATTTTACTATGACGGACTTGACATGGAGGTTTATCACGACCAAGTATGGGATCCCCATTATGGGAAAGCGGACTGGAAAGGAGAAAGGATTTCCGGTAGGTAATCGTATGATGATGGTGTCTTGCTCAAACGTGAAGTAAACCTGTAAGAAAAGAGGTGGCACAGTGTCAGCTTGCTGGGCTATAAAACGTCAATGAGTGTTGGCCGTAGAGACAAAGACTTCACCACCATAACATTCTTTTTTCAGTAAAAATCTTTCCATAAGATGATATGTGTATGTAGCTTATCTTATGTATTCTTCATTTATGTGTTGCAGAAAATGGTTAATGGAAAGGAAAAATGGAAGGATGTGCTTCTGTGCTGCAATGTTTAAGTGACAGGGTCTCTGAGGATGGTGTATCTCGTCACTTAGAACATTGACTGGAGCCCTCAGGAGATTCATTACTGTTGGCCAATTTGCAGTGCTAGTATGCCAACCATTATCACCCAGGGTTCCTTCAGAGGTTTCTAGGAGTTCCTTGAGCTGTGGCTGATTAACCTCCCATTCAATGGTTCCTGCTTATTTTGGAGCCCAACACCACTTGGTGAGGCCAGATTCATGACACCAATGACCTTTTTTACTGCCTGTAAGAGTGGAATTTTGACCACCACTGTAAGTGGGGCATTCTTACCACTGGCCACCAAGGGGCATTTTATTCCACTGACTACCAATAAATTGGTTTTAGCAGGGGTTCCCCAAGACCTGGATATTTTTCAAGGGTTTCTCTGGGGCAAAAAGGTTGAGAAATGTAGCTGGCATGCCATACAGCAGCCTTTCCATTATCCTACCCCTACCACAAACATGCCAAAGGCTCGACTGTGCACTGAGGATCTGGCATTAGACAGTGAATCCTAGGGGTCAGGGCTTCATGTCAAAGGGTTCGGGGCTTAACATTTGATGCGTGTATAACAATGAGAATGTTATACTTCTCTTGGTTGTTATTTCCAATAATACTGTTTGTCTGTTATCTGCAGATCACCATGTACAAACCATATCTGCAATGTAACACATTTTTATGCCTGTTTCGATACTGATGAAAAAAAAAATCCCCCCCTTCCAGGGGCCACAATACATGACTGTCCTAAAAAGGAAATAAACAAAACACCAAGTGCAATAATGTTCTCACCGTAACATGTAAAATCAGATGAGTGTAAATCAAACTATGTGTATGCACGTGCGATTAAATTCTAATTAAGTAATTGATAATAGTTGTTTGATTGAAAAATATAAAATCAAGCTGCTATCAATTACACAGTGATCAGAATCCTATAGAAATTAAATACATATAAAATAGATTGATGCGCTCTGATGCATAATTCAATCAAATGTGAAGAAAATATATTTCGTGCTAAGAGACAAATGTGACCAGATATAAATGCAATGAAAGCGATCAGGTCGCTAAAATATAAAATCACAAAATTTAAATCTCAAAAATTAAATGTGAAAAAATATATATGTGTGACACTAATCACATTCACTAATTCACTAATGTGAACAAACTAGTACTGCAGGAATCCAGGCATCTCAGGTTACTGAGGATTGAACTGTGGTCTATTATTAACCCCATCTCATGAACTAAATTATCTTTACTTAATCGCACCTTATCGGCATTATTTATTTATTTATATCTATCAATTGTACATATATTGCAATGTTATAAGTTTATTATTTATTTATTTATTTCAAATTGTTTTTCAGCATCATGGAGTGTTTAGCACTTACCATAGGGAATATATTTAATTAATTATTTATTTATTTAGTAACTTTCACCCCATTTTTCATTGGCACCTATTGGATCGATCATTCTTTAGTTGACGATTTTTTAGTGTATTTATAGTATATTTGTACACAATCTCAATATAACAATCTTTGCATTTCTCACTCTGGAGAAATTGCACATGTCTCAACACAATTTTTAGTGGATTTGCACATTGTGTGATTAGTGTTGCACATATATATTTTTTCACGTTTAATTTTTGCGATTTAAATTTTGCAATTTTATATTTTAGCGACCTGGTCGCTTTCATTGCATTTATATCTGGTCACATTTGTCTCTTAGCACGAAATATATTTTATTCACATTTGATTGAATTATTCATCAGAGCGAATCAATCTATTTTATTTGTCCTAAAAAGGGCCTCATCTGTCACTGTCCCAGCCATGGCTCCAATTTATATGTGTCCTTGCTAGGGGTCCCATCTACTATGATTGACTTGGGGTAAATGAGAATACAATTATTCTGGGTCAGTTGTCTCTTATTCTACCCCATGTAGAATTAGACCTTCTCACTTTTAGTTTCTGAGGAATTCTGCCCCCCATAGATGAACAGAGCATTCATCAGCAGTAATATCTATTCCCTGTATCCCCCAATCTCACACATTGGTATCCCCCTGTATTTCTCCCCAGCACATATATTGGTCTCTTCCTGTATCCCATCCCCAACACACACATTAGTCTCTTCCTGTATCTAATCCCCAGCACACACATTGGTACCTCCCCTGTATCATCAATCATCCACCAATTCCACCTACTACAGGGTATGGAGAAAATTTTACAGAACTAGCAGAGGTCAACCATTTACAGTGACCTTCTCTCTTTTAGTTTCTGAGGAATTCTGCGCATTCATCAGCAGTAATATCTATTCCCTGTATCCCCCAATCTCACACATTGGTATCCCACTGTATTTCTCCCTAGCACACACATTGGTCTCTTCCTGTATCCCATCCCCAGTACCCACATTGGTCCCTCCCCTGTATCCCATCCGCAGAACCCACATTGGTCTCTTCCTGTATCCCATACCCAGCACATACATTGGTCTCTTCCTGTATCTAATCCCCAGCACCCACATTGGACCCTCCCCTGTATTCCATCCCCAGCACATACATTGGTCCCTCCCCTGTATATCCCATTCCCAGAACCCACATTGGTCCCTCCCCTGTATCCCATCCCCAGAACCCACAGGTCCACTTAAACTCCATAAAAAAAAGAGCTGTTCCCTCTTGATCCATGTCAGCATCAGACTGTCTGAGTCTCCTGGGATCCCTTTCATCATGCATACCAATGGTAAAATGGGCCAGGTGGCATTTACGAGGGTTCCAATTAGGTTTCCTAGCACAGTGGAGGAAGAAACTCCTAGGGCCAATGATACTGATCACTCTTACAATGAAGTCCAGCCTCCGGCGGTGGACAAGACCATCCAACCCTCTGGTCCACTGCTCCCTTGGGCCCATCTCATGGATCATTCTTACGTCAGACGCAAGTCGGCTGGGTTGGGGGGCACACTATAAGAACCAGTTAGTACATGGAAGATGACAATTCAATACGGAAGGTGTGGTATTGAGCATCTTGGAACTAAGAACAGCATGGATGGTAATATTACATCTAGCCACTTTTCTCAGAGGCAAGTCCATACTGCTTCAGATGGACAACAGGGTGTCAGTAGGCTATGTTCAAAACCAAGGGGGAATGCTCAGCAGATCACTAGCTAGCAAAGCAGCCCCAATTCTAACATGGGCCAAGAGGAATTTGGTCAATCTATGGGCTTCCTATATTCCAGCCCCCGAAATTCAATTGGCCGATCGTCTCTCAAGAACTTTCAGCAGCAACAACGAATGGTCTCCGAATCCGCTGGTCTTCCACTGGATATGTCTGCAGTGGGGCACTCCCCAGATAGACCTGTTTGCCTCCCCATTCAATGCAAAGACGCCACTGTTTTTTTATGAGATTCCCATTTCTGAAGTCAGCAGGAGTAGATGCCCTAATCTAACCGTGGGAATTTCAGAGGGGATATGTTTTTCCTCCGACCCCTCTGATACTGAGGTTTCTCCAGCGCCCAATGGTGGAGAGGGTCTCGATTCTGGCAGTCATTCCATACTGGCCAAAGAGACCGTGATTCACGCTCCTAGTCAAGCTGGCTCTGTGCAACCCACTACCCCTTCCATTTGTGGACAATCTCCTGTCTCAGGACGATTTCTTTCATCCACATCCGGAGATCCTAGACTTGAGGGCCCTGAAGTTGAGCGGTAGAGGTTGGGTGAATTAGGATGTTCGCATAGTGTTATCCAAACATTATTACAGGCAAGGAAATCATCCACCAATTCCACCTATTACAGGGTATAGAGAAAATTTACGGAACTAGCAGAGGTCAACCATTTCAATCCACTGTAACCTGGGGTCCAGAATGTACTAGTCTTTTTACAGAATAGATTGGACCTAGGTTTGGGTCTTAACACGCTAAAAGTCCAAGTGTCAGCCTTGTCAGGTCTAACAGACACACAGAACACTCTCATAGAGCGCTTCTTAAAAGCAGTCTTAAGATTGCAACCTCCCAGGAAATCGCTATACCCAAAATGAAAATACCATGGTGCACTTCTTCCCTAATTTTTCCTCATGTTCATGCTACTGGTAAACGAACATTAAGGAGCAGTTGGGCATTTCCTGAACTCTCCTCTATGTTATCTTATCAGTACATGTACATAGGGTAGTTTACAGTTGTTCTAGGCAATTGAGTTTAGAGCCTTTATTTTTTCCCCGCTTTGAATTGAATTGAATTCTTCTATCAGATGGTCAATGTGGACCTGAGGTCTTACTGCCCTCAATAGCCTGCAGGATAACTTGTGTATTTGTGTCAGAAGTTCAGTCTGGAGAAAACGCTGGTTGCTCAGAGATGCCATCGGCCTTCATCTCTGCTTGCAGCCTCCATCTCTGCTAGCTGGGCATGCAGCCTGTCAGCCAATGCCCTGAAAGAGCCTCTTCACTCACTCCAGTGTGAAAGCCCGAGTGCTTTCACAATGGAGCGGTGCGCTGGCAGGACGCTCAAAAAAGTCCTGCCAGCCGCATCTCTGAGGAGCTGTAGCAGCGGTGTATACACCGCTCCTAAAGAGCCCCTGCCCATTGAAATCAATGCAGCGGCGCTTTGTGAGCAATTTTAACCCTTTTTCAACTTCAAGAGGAGTTAAAAGCGCCCCCCCCCCCCCCCCGCGGCTGAGTAGCGCCGCAAAAACGAAGTTAAAGTGCAGCTAAAAATACTGCATTTTTAAGCGGTGCTTTACCGTCGTTTTTGCAGCGCATTTTTCACCGATGGCACAATGCCTCAGTATGAAAGTAGCCTGACCGTTCTACTACCTATTAACAATATAGTGCTGCTACTGCTACCCCTTCTTTACCATTACTCTTTCTATTTTTTTACTACTACCCCTTCTTTACTACTACTACTACTACTCTTGTTACTTACTTACATACTTACTACTTTACTACTACTCTTTCTATGTTATTACTACTACCCCTAATCTATTACCCTCTAATCCAGTGGTCTCCAAACTGCGGCCCTTTCCTTGCAATTATCCGGCCCTTGGGGCACCATTTCTTCCACTGATACTAACAGTGGGGCATAATCCCTCCCAATGACACCAATGATGGGGCACTATTCTTCCCAATGACATCAACAATGGGGCACAATTACTTCCACTGACACTAAAGAAAGGGCATTGTTTTTTTCCCACTGACATCAGGACCTGTTCTACACCCAGTGATCACAGTCTGCCCCCCCTAATGTCTGAAAGACCGTAAACTGGCCCTTTATTTCCAAAGTTTGGAGACCCCTGCGTCTAATCTACTATCCTTACACTGAGTCTAAAGCTGCTCCAGTAACTCCTACCCCCAGCATTGCCCCTGCCCATTCTGGGGTATTACTACATTCACTGCCACAACTACTACCCATACCCTACCACTGCCTGTACCGGGCAAATCCACTGCAGCTGCTCTTTTTCTGTATGTAATTTACATACAGTTGTGACATTTTATTTTTCTACATGTAATTGTTGAAAGTTTATGGTTAAAGCTTGGAATAAATATATCTGTATACAGCTTTCAGTCTGGATCCAAAAAAGTCTTAAAAATATAAAAGATCAGAAATATTTTTATTGTTTTACTGGAAATACAAGAAATCAGACAGCAAATGATGCATTAACACCCTCTGTTAGTTACTGTGTGCCATGTATAAGTAATGCAACAAACCTCCAGCAGGGGGGCGCTATGCAACAGGCAGTGATTTGCTATAAACTTCAGCAATCAATACAAAGTCATTAGCACTAAATAATAAAATGATTGGTTCGATCAGACACAATTGAACTCATTGGATTTTATTTGAAATGTGGATGAAATTAATTTCTAGTAAATAAACTGAGCATAGCACAATGTATGTCTATATGATCAGCAAGAATACAGATTGGAGGGGGGGTGGTTACAAAGTGGGATTAAAGAATCTTCTCCTCTTAGTCCACTATCGCCATTTCACAGTGTCTGGATATGGACACGTGGGACAGGCGGCTCCTCTGTTGTGGGATTCTTCAGTTTACTATGACGGACTTGAGATGGAGGTTTATCACGGCCAAGTCTGTGGGGTCCCCATTATGGGAAAGCGGACTGGACAGGAGAAAGAATTTCCAATAGGTAATCGTATGATGATGCAGAGGCGTAACTAGAAACCTCAGGGCCCTGGTGCAAGAAATCATGAAGGGCCCCCCCCCCGAAAAGCATGATTTTGATACTATGCCTGCCTGCCCCTAGTCCCCCCCCAGCTGAGAGAAGACAATTGCTTGGCAGGACGGATTCCCCTGTCAGCACTGTGTGTTGATGGAGGAATCAATGGGAGTCTATGACATCGACATATGTATCCGGTACAGATATTGGCTCATCATACCTGCAAAGCTGCCCGTTGCAAGTCTTCGAACGGCTTGTGAGGGTCCACCTTAACCTCCCACATTGTTTGGAAGACCACCAGAAAGGCGAAGTTCTAGCTGACCTTCCAGGAATTCTAGACAGAAATTTTGCAGTTGGTTACTTGAGTATATGTAAACGATCACCTTGTAAAACTACCCATTCAGTTTAAAATGGAAATTAAAAGCAAAACATTTGTATATACAGGGCTCAAAATTTCAAATCCTGAGCTACTAGCCAGGCCTCAAGGGTTGCTTGCCATTTGTTGCCCCACCCAACCCCTACCATGCCCCGTCCCTAATTCCGCCCCTAAACACGCCCTCATAACTTATCTCATGAAATTACACTTAAATGTTTTATGCAGAATTAAGTTATGAAAATAAATATTAACAACAATTTTATCTGTGCCCAAAAATGTAGCCTGCCCGTGTCCACCAGTGCAACCTGTGTCCCCAGTGCAGCCGGTGTCACCAATGCAGCCGGTGTCCCCAGTGCAGCCGGTGTCCCCAGTGCAGCCTGTGTCCCCAATGCAGCCTGTGTCCCCAATGCAGCCTGTGTCACCAATGCAGCCTGTGTCCCCAATGCAGCCTGTGTCACCAATGCAGCCTGTGTCACCAATACAGCCTGTGTCCCCAGTGCAGCCGGTGTCCCCAGTGCAGCCGGTGTCCCCAGTGCAGGCTGTGTCACCAATGCAGCCTGTGTCACCAATGCAGTCTGTGTCACCAATGCAGCCGGTGTCCCCAGTGCTGCCTGTGTCCCCAGTGCAGCCTGTGTCCCCAGTGCAGCCTGTGTCACCAATACAGCCTGTGTCCCCAGTGCAGCCGGTGTCCCCAGTGCAGCCGGTGTCACCAATGCAGCCAATGTCCCCATTGCAGATGGTGTCACCAATGCAGCCAGTGTCCTCAGTGCAGCCAGTGTCCCCAGTGCAGCCAGTGTCACCAATGCAGCCGGTGTCACCAATGCAGCCTGCCCGTGTCCACCAGTGCCACCTGTGTCCCCAGTGCAGCTGGTGTCCCCAATGCAGCCGGTGTCCCCAGTGCAGCCGGTGTCACCAATGCAGCCGGTGTCACCAATGCAACCTGCCCGTGTCCACCGGTGCCACCGGTGTCCCCAGTGCAGCCGGTGTCCTCAGTGCAGCCTGGAGGGGGTGGTGGTGGTACTGAAGGGGGTGGTGGTGGTACTGGAGGGGGGTGGTGGTGGTACTGGAGGGGGGTGGTGGTACTGGAGGGGGTGGTGGTACTTGAGGGGGACCTCTTACTGATACCATCCCCCCACCACCACTGATCTCATCCCTATCCCCCACCCCCATCTTCTCTGTTGTAGAGGTGATGGGGGTGGGGGATAGGGATGAGATCACTGGTGGTGGTGGGGGGATGGGATCAGTAAGAGGCAGAGCCACAGAGGTGGTGGAGGTTGGGATCGATCGATTGGAGTGCAAAATGGGGACTTACCACCAATCAATCGATCGATTCGCCCTCCTCAGAAATCAGAAACAATCTTTCGGCGTGCCTCCTCCAGCCCAGGATGCTTGCCTCAGGTCAGGTCACACGCTGCCATAGGTACTCCACACTGCGCAGAAGCAGAGGGGAGAGCTCCTCCCCCGTCTTCACTGAATTGGTGTGCTTCAGTGTCCGCCCCGCCTTCCTGGATAGGTGGGGGTGGAGCCGACACAGTCTCACAGCTCAGCGCTTCACTCTCTCCCCTCAGTGCAGGCGTAGCGGGTGAAAGCCCCCCTCCCGACACAGTGAAACATGGACACAACACCTCTGGACAGTCAGGTGGGCCCCTCACATGATGGGCGGGAGGGCGGCCGCTGGGCCCCCTGAAGTGGCGGTGAAGTACAGGGCCCAGTCGCACTTGCGACTGTTGCGACCCCTATAATTCCGCCACTGTGATGATGGTGTCTTGCTCAAACGTGAAGGAAACCTGTAAAAGAGGTGGCACAGTGTCAGCTTGCTGGGCTATAAAAAGTCAATGAGTGTTGGCCATAGAGACAAAGACTTCACCACCATACCGTTTTTTTCAGCAAATATCTTTCCATAAGATGATATGTGTATGTAGCTTATCTTATGTATTCTTTATTAATGTGTTGCAGAAAATCGTTAATGGAAAGGAAAAATGGAAGGATGTGCTTCTGTGCTGCAATGTTTAAGTGACAGGGCCTCTGAGGATGGTATATCTGTCACCTAGAACAAAGACTGGAGCCCTCAGAAGATTCATAGCTGTTGGCCAGGTGGTAGTGCTGGTATGCCAGCCATTATCACCTAGGGTTCCTTCAGAGGTTTCTAGGAGTTCCTTGAGCTGTGGCTGATTAACCTCCCATTCATTGGTTCCTGCCAGGGGCGGACTGACAACTCATGGGGCCCCTGGGGCAATAGGAGATCCTGGGGCCCCCTGTCCCCACCCACACTCAAGCCACACCCACACAAACCCCACCTACATATTGCACCACCCACACTACATGCGTTTGTAATAAAATTTCTCTGCACTATGTTCAAAATAAGTGTGTATTATAAAATATAAACTTACATTAAAATCGCAACAACTGTAAATTTCCAAAATTAAGGATTTCATAAATTGACACAATATAACAGGTGCAACAAATGTCTTCTTAGCTGAACAGTTTGATAAAAAATATACAAAAAATAAAATGCTTCAACGTTCCCGACGATACCATACATGTGTGGCGTCATTATTGTTTACATACATATGCAAGTCCTACATAAAGCTTTTCATATAGAGCATGTGTGGGGGTCATCGGTGTGCTTTACAGTTTTTTTAATAGTTTTTATTTACTTTATATCATTTTCACTGATCACCAATGTAAGGAACATTCTTCCCACTAATCACCACTGTAAGGAACATTCTTCTCACTGACCACCAATGTAAGGAGCATTCTTCTCACTGACCACCAATGTAAGGAGCATTCTCCCCACTGATCACCAATGTAAGGGACATTCTTTCCACTGACCACCAATGTAAGGGACATTCTTCTCACTGATCACCAATGTAAGGAGCATTCTTCCCACTGATCACCAATGTAAGGAACATTCTTCTCACTGACCACCAATGTAAGGAACATTCTTCTCACTGATCACCAATGTAAGGGACATTCTTTCCACTGATCACCAATGTAAGAGACATTCTTCCCACTGATCACCAATGTAAGAGACATTCTTCCCACGGATCACCAATGTAAGGAGCATTCTTCCCACTAATCACCAATGTAAGGAGCATTCTTTTCACTGATCACCAATGTAAGGAGCA
Organism: Lithobates septentrionalis; assembly: GCA_037952835.1. NCBI lineage: Eukaryota > Metazoa > Chordata > Amphibia > Anura > Ranidae > Lithobates > Lithobates septentrionalis. The sequence continues at coordinate 213,268 of JBBDGP010002677.1, read as the reverse complement.
TTCTTCTCACTGATCACCAATGTAAGGAACATTCTTCCCACTGATCACCAATGTAAGGAGAATTCTTCCCACTGATCACCAATGTAAGGGACATTCTTCCCACTGATCACCAATTTAAGAGACATTCTTCCCACTGATCACCAATGTAAGAGACATTCTTCCCACTAATCACCAATGTAAGATACATTCTTCCCACTGATAACCAATGTAAGAGACATTCTTCCCAATTTTTCTTTATTAAAAGTCTTACAATCAATAAGCATAAAATCACTATATATAATATACATAAATATATACATATTTACATAAATGAAAATAAATAGAAAGAAAAGAGCTCCTCACCCAGAGATGGGCAGTTTACCAAAGACAGGTCTGATATTCCTCCACGCCCTTTACCAGACTGCCCGAGGCTCCCTGCCCTTCTCAAGAACACAAATTTTCCAAACCTTACCCAGAATATCGTGCACCACCACCTCAAAAGAAAGGCCTTTCTTCTGCAGGGTAATCTGGCACAGTGCATTCCATGTGAAGTAACGGACAACTATACTAACTAAAAACTGTATCCAAATCAAAAGTCGGGAATGCCCAATACACCCACTCCGCATAACTCATACGATAGAAAAAGGGGATGCCTAGAGCCCTCCCCACCCTTTTATACACCTCTATGTTAAAGGGACACTGCAGCAAAAAGTGGTCCATAGACTCCACTTTACCAACACACTCCGCTCTAGGACAATCCCAATCATCCACAGGGCGATGCTTCAAGTTCCCTCTTACACAGAGCCTTCCATGGAAAGCGAGCCAGGCTTGATCCCTAAACTTCAAGGGGATTCTTTCTAAATTGATTAAATGCAACCCCTCCCCCATTACAGAGTCTGGGCAATCCCTTAAGGCCAGTGACACACTGAAAGCAGAGCTCAAAATCCTCTTCTCCAGAAGCTTCCTGGGGAGGGACTTGATATCCTCCACTGTCACCTGCCACTGCCGAAGTATTTTCAGACAAGGGGCAACATAAGCCAGGAGCTTGCCATGTCGGACTCTCAGACTTTTCACTGGCCCGCCATCTTCCCAGCATCGCAGAAAAGGCCTAAAACAAGATTGAAAAATGCCCACCCATCCCGGCGGGTTCTCTGCTAGCATGTTACCAAGATTGTACTTTAAAAAGAGCAGAGAAAAGAAAACTATTGGGTTGATCATTCCTAGGCCACCCTCCCGCCTAGACAGGTAAGTTACATTGCGTTTGATCAGGTTCAGCCTACTTCCCCATAACAGTTGGAAAAAACAGCTGTACATCCCTGCATAGAGAGATGCTGGCAAGATACAGACGAAGCTGACATATAAAAAGATTGGGACCAGGTACGTTTTGATCAAGTCAACCCTCTCCCTCAAGGAAAGCTTCCATTTCTTCCAGCTTACGACTTTAGCATTGGCACACACCAACCTGCTTTCCCAATTTCGATGACCATAGTCACCAGGACCAAATTTGATGCCCAACACTTTAATTTCCTGTTGGGGCTCTGGGAAGGCATCCGAAAGTTCGAAGCTTTCACCCTCCTCACCCATCCAGAAAACTTCACTCTTTTCATGGTTGACTTTAGAACCAGAAGCCTCCGTGTACTGCTCTATCATAGAGACCACCTCTTGTGCCTCCTCTGTCCCAGAGACAATAACAGACACATCATCGGCATAGGCCACGACCTTTAAAGGTGGCACACCAGCAATGCCCAAAGGCACCCCGCACAAAGATCCACTCTCTAGCCTTCTTATGATCGGGTCGATTGCAAATTCATATAACAGGGGGCTCAGAGAACATTCCTGGCGCATGCCAGAGCCAACCTCAAAAGGCAACCCAACCATTAACCAGTGGGAAGCTCTCAGCCCCTTTATATAATGTCTTCAGCCAATTTATAAACCTCCCCTGCAGGCTGTATCTACCAAGTAGCAAATACAGGTACTCAGCCTTCGCCTGATCCAATGCCAGCAAGTACTTTCTCCATGCAGCAGCCCTGCATCGTTCCAAAGCCTCCCAGACAGCTAAAACTGCTGAAAAGGTACTTCTACCTTGGACCGAGCAGTGCTGATGACTGGACAACAAATCGCCTGCCACTGACGACCAGCGCCAAAAAAGAATCTTCGAAAGGGTCTTTCTATCAACATTGAGAAGACTAATGGGGCACCAGTTCTGAATCATTGAGGGGTCTTTACCTTTTGACAGAAGAATCACAGAGGATTGCCTCATGGAGGGAGGGAGCGAACCCTCTTCTAGACAGCTGTTATAAACCTCTGCTAAAAAGGGAGCCAGAATGGACTTAAAACATTTGTAGAATTCAGCTGTCAACCCATCTGGCCCAGGTGATTTTTTGGTAGCCAGCTTCTCTATAGCATGAACTACCTCAGCCACTGAAATTGGTTCTGTCAAATCCATCAAAGGCAACATACCATTTCCCAATCCTGGAGTAGAATCCAGAAAGCTTTCCATCCTGTCCCAACAAAGGTCCTTTCTTCCCAGAAGGTCTGCGTAATATGATCTGAAGATCTCCAGGATCCCTGATCTGGACTTCACCAGGGAACCCGTACTATCCCTCAGGCCTATGACCGTCTTAACTGCTATGCCTTGCTTACAGTTCTGGTAAGGATCAGGCGAGTGATATTTTCCATAATCCCTCTCCAGAACCAAGGAGGCATGCCGGTCGTATTGACACTTCCTAAGAAGTAGCTTCACCTCAGAGATCTCCCCTGGATCTCCTCTATACAAGACAAGACGATCAAGCTTCCTCCGCAAATGCTGGTAGGCAATGTACATACCAAGCTGCTTCTTCTTACTTATGGCCTTGAAAAGTCCAATTGCCCTTTGTTTCACAAGTTCCCACCACTCTGACTTACTGCTGCAAAAGTCCAGAATAGAAACCTGTGAAATCCTCAGAGGGTTGTCTTACCTCTACATCTTGCAGGAGAGCCGAATTCAGTTTCCAGGTACCCCTTCCCCTGGGTGGAGTGTCCGAGGCATTCAGAGTCACAGACAGCATACAGTGGTCAGAGAACTCCACCGCCCTCAACTCAGGAGCCGAGAAAGCAGAGTTCTCCTTTAAAAAGAACCTATCTATCCTACTCTGACTATTCCCTCTCTGAAATGTGATTCCCGTGCTGCCAGGGCAGTGCTTAATATGCACATCTACCAGGCCTGCTTGTCTTACCATATCTCTAAGAAAAACGCTATCGTAACCCAGCCTGGTTATGGAGCCTCTCCTGTCTTCAGGCCTAATTATGGTGTTAAAATCACCTCCAAAGACAACCTGCTGGGACGTATAAAGGAAAGGCTTGATCTCTGTGAGGAGGCATTTCCTGCCCCACTTTGACTGCGGTCCATAGATATTGATCAGGCGCAGGTTCTACCCCCTAACAGAGACGTCTAAGACCATGCATCTCCCTATTTCTACCTCAATTACCCGCCGGCATGTTACCATATCGGTTTTAAAAAGGACTGCAACTCAGGGCTCAGCCGCAAGAGACCAAAAGGAGGGACTGCATCTCCACTCCCTTTTTGCTAGATGGACATCGGCCAAAGTATTGAGCCAGGTCTCTTGCAAAAATAAAATCTCCGCATCAAACTCGCTGAGCAAAAATAAGGCAATATCACGAGCTCTTGCAGATTTAATGCTGGCGACATTAATGGTCGCCACCTTTATCAGAGTGGGAACTGCCATCAGGATGATTGGGGTAGTCGTTTCTTAACCTTTGCCACACTCTCATCACCAAAAACAGCTCTCTTCAAACTACATGACTCCCCCTCATCTATGGATGATAAAGAGAAAGATATATCAGACATATCATCGCCCGACAAAACTGAAAAAGTTTTACCAAGAGGAACCCCTCCTGAGTCCGATTCTGAGGAAGAAATTACCACTTTAATTGTCTTTCTCTTCTTCTTTTTCTTCTTCCTAAACTTCTCCCACCCCTCATCATCCGAATCCCCCTGAACAGAGGGTGAGACATGGGATATGGACACCTTTCCCTCAAACCCTCCCCCATCAAAGACCCCATCCAACACCCCCACACTCCCCTGACCACGTTTTCGCTGTTGAGGGACAGGGACTGGAGGCTGAGAGGGAAGATCTGCCAAACCTGCCCCCAGCAGCTTCTGCTAGTCTGAAGGATCTACATAGAGTAGGATTAGGGACCACCACATGGGGGACAGACTCAGGGACCACATTACTAGGGGAAACAGAATCCGAAACAACAGATGTAACAGACACAAGAGGGACAGACTCAGGGACCACATCACTAGGGGAAACAGAATCTGGAACAGATGTAACAGACACAGGAGGGGCAATAACAGTTTCCTCCCTAACTTTAGCAGCCTCATCCTCTTTATCGAGCCTCTGTAGCTTAGCCGCCAATCCTGGCAAGTTATGTAATGTCTCTGGGCACTGACTATAAGCATGACCGAGCTTCTGGCAAAAATTTCACTGAATCTTGGTACAATCTTTGGCCAAGTGGCCCAAATTCTGGCATAGTGAGCACTTCTTACGGGTACAGGTGGATGCAAAATGGTCTTTGTCTCCACATTTATTGCAGATCTTAGGCTGACCCTGGTAGAAAATGGTCAGCCTATCCCTCCCCAGAAATGCTGAACAGGGCAGGTGTTGAACTACATTGCCCAGCACCCCCAATTTTAGTGACACTGTCCAGGCTCCTGTCCATATCCCATGTTCATCCAGGACCTTCCCCAGTGGAGCAAGGACCTCACCATATCGGCGTAGCCATACTATCAAATCAGCCTCTGGTATGGATTCGTTATGCACCAGGATTATCACCGTTTTTTATCAGAGGCTGCCTGGAAATCACCTTTGGCACCAAACCACTCCACTGCGGAAGGCCCTTGCACCTACTATACCTCTCCCAAAATAAATCCAGACCCTCAGGCTTTACAAAGGACAAATCATACTCATAACTCCCCACTGGGCAAATCAAAGCAAATATATCCAATGCTTTAAACCCCATTTCTAAAACCAACTCAGCCACCCTCCCCCTTACTGGTGGGGTCCCCTCCCCCTCCCACTTCAACTGAACCACATTCCTCCTCCTGTACCCACCAACCATCCCACCACCAAGCCTCCCCAAATTGTGAAACCACTAATATTTACAAAATTCCCTCCACCCTCCTTGGTGCAACTCCCCAGAACAGACGCATAACTCCCCATATTCCTCCATGCAGAGGATCCATCTGTGCAATTAGAAACATCTAAAACAACTTTGGCAGATAACGATTGCACAGATTCGAGATTGGATTGCACACCTGATGAATCTTTCCTCTGCTGAGCAGGAGAAATGTCATTTTTACCTATAGCAGCCACATTAACCTCTTCACCACCCACCACATCCTTTCCTTTATCAGTATTATTGCTGTCATTATTTTCTGTCACATTCATAGTTCCTGCCATGTCCTCACTCACTGCTGTCCCCATACACACATCACCTCCAGGCAGACTCTTCTCCTCCATCATCTCCATCTTCTCCTCCCCTTTTGTTTTTTTTTTTGTTTTGTCAGGAGGGCAGCATCTTGAACAGGACAACTTGGTCTCATAGACTTTGTATACCCTCACTTCACTTACCTTTTTTAGTCTACTGCCCAGAAGACGCTGGACTCTCCTACTTCAATTTTAAGCTGCTAATACAATTTTTTATTCTTGGGGGCTCCACCACTCCTTCTCTCAACTAGTGTAATCAAACTCCAATTCTCCCCGCTAGATAAAAATTTTTTCAAACATCCCCAACATCAGAAAGGGTATATTTGCCCAAACCGTGTTCTGGGGATACATATAAAATGAGAGGGGCTGCTGTGGGTTCCCCCCCCCCTCCGCCCCTTTTTTTTATTTTTATTTTTTTTCAATTTTATATACAGTACTCTGACCTCTCTTTTTCCAAAGAGAACTTATTAGATATACGATTCACTATTTGGCTTTAGAGCCACCAGTTTTCACTTTGTGCTTAATGTTCGAATTTTTTGTTATTGGTTATGATTTTGTTTAGATCGTTACTATAACCATGCATATTGTTTACTCCATCTATTATATTTGCCTGGCACATCCGCCGCTGCTGGTTTGACCCCGTACTCTCATTCTCGGCTCGGTGTGGCCCCCTCAATTTTAGGGGATCCGCACGGGGCCTGGTTTGAGAGTTTTGGACCTTAGTGTCCTTCCTTAAGTTTGTATTAGTCAGTAGACTTCCACTCTTCTGGCTCCTTTATGATATATATTATATACTTCAATGTTTTGCCCTTATGGCACTTGTTCTATTTAGAATGCTCTCAGGAAGATTTCATCCTTACTTTTTTGTAGGTTTACGAGAAAGAAAATGCATCACACTGTACTACAGATGTTCCCTTAACATAAATTACTGTTTTAAACTACATCACATACTGCTTATTTCTAGGTATAAAATTGACTGCAACCATAGACGTATATATTTCATTATCTATATTCTCGAGGTTCAATACCCTGTCAGATACCCCACTTGCTTAACTTATATAATTAGCTTGTACTTTTCCCTTAAATAAGGGTCTTAGAGTTTTTTCACACAATACTCAAGGGTTTAACTCCCCTCACAAACGCAAAAAGGCATTTAGACACTATAAGACACTGGGTGCAGACATCATTCTTCTCTAAGAGACACATTTCTCCACAGCAAATCATCCCCTTTATTTCGATAAAACATACAACCAACACTATTTTACCACATTCGCTAATAAATCTAGAGGCGTAGCAATTTTTATTCGTAACACTATTATTTTCGAAATTCAACACATATTTAGAGATGTGGATAGCCGTTATATTATCCTAAAATGCACAATGAACAAACGTTCACTAACAATCGCGTCTTTATACGCCCCCAACGAAGCCCAAACAACATTCTTCAATAAATTTTTCGAAACCCTAGACCGTTTTAGCTTCCCCCATATGATAGTGGGAGGAGACTTTAATTTAACTGCACATCCCTCTCTAGATAGAAGCAGGGTCACTCTATCCTCTCAGGTCTTCTCCAAATCAATCAATCGCTCACTAAGTAAATTCCAACTGATTGACTCTTGGAGAGCTCACAACACTGGCATAAACGCTTATACCCATTACTCTCACCCACATGACTGTTATGCCAGACTTGACTATATTTTTAGCACCCCCATTCTTCTGGCTAACTCCTCGAAAGCTCGAATCCACCCTTGTCCATGGTCTGACCATGACATGGTTGCATTTGATACTTCTCATATAGGTCTTACCCCTACACCATTTAACTGGTGCCTGAACGATTCCCTCCTCTCTGATCCATCCATAATTCAAAATATCCATACACACATTGAAGATTATTTTACCAATAATTCAACTGAGGACATATCCTCCACCTTACTCTGGTCAGCGCACAAAGCGGTCCTTAGAGGACACTTGATCAGCATCGCAGCTGCCAAAAATAAAATTAAACTTACAGAAATCAAGACCCTCACTAAAGACCTAGACCTCTTATACATAAAGCTAGGCCAATCTCCCTCTCCCGAGATTACAACTCAAATTCAATCTAAGCGTCAAGCTTTAGATTCTATCCTTTCATCAAACACTGAGAGGTCCCTTAGATTTTCAAAAGCCAAATTTTTACTACATGGCAATTCTACTTCCACCATGTTTGCCAAAAAGCTCAATCAGGAGCACAAACCCCCTCACATATATAAGCTACGTGACCGCACTGGTAACCTGGTTACTCACCCTCGTGCAGTTTTAGATATTTTCTCTACATTTTATAAAGATCTTCTTTCCGGTCCTCAATCTCAATCCCACTATACTTTGCTCAACTGGCTGAATAATATTAATCTACCTACACTTAATGCACAACAAGCCTCCAATCTCACTGATCTCTGCACAGATCAGGAAATTGCCAATATTATTAAATCACTCAAAACATCGACTGCCCCTGGCCCAGACGGTTTTACTTCATCATATTATAAAAAATTTGCACCTCTCTTAGTACCCAGACTAACCAAACTCTTTAATCATATCCTTATGGGCGGACAATTCCCAGACGACATGCTGTTAGAAACTTATCTCTTATCCCCAAACCTCTCAAAGATCACACCCTACCACAAAACTTCCGCCCTATTTCAGTCCTCAATAATGACTTGAAGATCTTCGGCAGACATCTCGCAGACAGATTAGCATCCGTCATCACATCCCTCATACACATAGATCAAACAGGTTTTATCCCGGGCTGACAGATTACCGATAACATCAGACTGGTTACTAATATTGTCCAAGATGCTAACCTCTTCTCCTGTTCTGTCTGCCTACTCAGCCTAGACATCCACAAGGCATTTGACAGCGTGAATTGGTCATATTTGAACCATTTACTCCCCAAATTTGGTATTTCTGACAAATTTATCCATGGTTTTAACGCTCTCTATCACCTCCCTCAAACCAGAATCAAAATTTCAGGCCATAACTCAGAGTTTTTCTCTTTAAGCAGAGGCACTAGACAGGGCTGCCCCCTTTCCCCATTGCTATTCGCATTAGCCATAGAACCCCTAGCACAAGCCATAAGAAACAACACTAACATTAGCGGATACCTTAAAAACTCTAATGAATTCAAATTAAGCCTCTACACAGATGATGCCTTATTATTTATCGCAAACCCACTCATATCTATTCCCAATCTCATATCCGAACTTAATTCTTTTCGCTCCATATCAGGTTTAGGCATTAACCTGAATAAATGTTCGGCCCTGCCTATCAACCTTTCCCCTGATTTAATCACCAACTTACAACAAAATTTTAAATTTATATGGTGCACCAAGTCATTTAGATATCTTGGTGTTCACATCACCCCCCACTACAAATCACTATATAAAACCAATTATTCTCCCCTTCTCTCGCACATCAGCGCACTACTTAAAACATGGTCCACGTATCATATCTCCCTTCTGGGTAGGATCTGCACTTTCAAAATGACAATTCTCCCCAAAATACTATATTACTTCCGTGCTCTACCCATCAATGTGCCTAAAACCAAAATTGAAGCCCTACAAAAGGGAGATTAATAAATGTATTTGGTCGAATATAAAACCAAGATGCAGCTATACCCTCATGTTTAGACCTCAAAAGCTAGGTGGACTTGGAATGCCCAATATCTGGCAATACTTCATAGCAACCAAACTTACACAGCAGGCTCATTGGTTTGTACCCACCCTACACATTCCATGGCTTAAATTTGAAGCATCCTCAATCTCCCCTTACCACCTACAAGGCCTTCCATGGTGCACTCCAAACCTTTACCACAAGATCATTAAACTAAACATCATAGTAGCTCACACTCTACAAACATGGACTAAATTTAACAAATCCATTAAACTTTCTTCAGATACCCCTCCTCTAGCATCATTTTTAGGTGACCCTAGACTATCTCAAAATCTCAAAGATAGTAATTCATTCCCTCATTGGCGTGACAATAACTTGATTACCCTGAAATCGTTGATATCAAACAAGGGGTTCTCTACTTTTTCTGAGCTCCAATCCAAATATAACCTCCCCTCTTCTGAACTTACAAATTATCTACAAATCAAACACTTTTATACAGAACATTATTCACCAAACTACCAACCCCCCACGACCTTACTTGAACATATTTGTATAAACACCGCAAGAGATAAAGGTTTGATTTCTCTGCTTTATAGACATATCAACAATAGGGATGAGCTTCGTGTTTGAGTTGAACCCATGTTCGACTCGAACATCGTCTGTTCGCCCGTTCGCCGAATTGCAAACGATATGGGCCGTTCGCACCAAATTCGTGTGGCACGTCACGGCCCATAATTCACTGCGGCATCGCAGTGCATTGCTGGCTGATGATTGGCCAAGCATGCACTATGACCCGCATGCTTGGCCAATCACAGCGCCGTCTGAACAGAGAGCCGTAATTGGCCAAAGCCAAGGAGGCTTTGGCCAATTATGGCTCAGGGGATTTAGTACACGCCCCACACTATATAAGGCCGCCTGCACGGCGGCCCTGTGTAGTGTGTGTTCTGGCGTTCATTGAGAGAGAGAGAGAGACAGACAGTGACATTTGATTTGAGTTAGATAGATTAGGCAGAACAGTCAGTCAGTTTAGCTGCACTTACAGTGTATTGTATGTATATATATGCATCCTAGGTGTTGCATATATATATATATATATATACACTGTATTCAGTTTAGCTAGATCCGTTCCTGTTATCTTTCTACTGACAGGCAGGCTTGTCTTGTTACAGCATTTACAGCTACCTGAAGAAAATTGCTGGTGTTTTTTTGATCTTATTAGTACCACAGTCAGGCAGCTAGACTATTTACAGTTAGTGCAGTGCGTCCTGCTCACAGTGTTCAGCTAAAACTACAAGTTAGTGCTGTGCGTCCTGCTCACAGTGTTCAGCTAAAAATACAAGTTAATGCTGTGCGTCCTGCTCACAGTGTTCAGCTAAACCTACAAGTTGGTGTAGTGAGACCTCTGCACAGTGTTCAGCTAAAACTACAAGTTAGTGCTGTGCGTCCTGCTCACAGTGTTCAGCTAAAAATACAAGTTAGCGCTGTGCGTCCTGCTCACAGTGTTCAGCTAAACCTACAAGTTGGTGTAGTGAGACCTCTACACAGTGTGCATCTAAAGCTACAAGTTAGTGCAGTGCGTCCTGCTCACAGTGTTCAGCTAAAACTACAAGTTGGTGTAGTGAGACCTCTGCACAGTGTTCATCTCAAGCTACAAGTTAGTGCTGTGCGTCCTGCTCACAGTGTTCAGCTAAAACTACAAGTTAGTGCTGTGCGTCCTGCTCATAGTGTTCAGCTAAAAATACAAGTTAATGCTGTGCGTCCTGCTCACAGTGTTCAGCTAAACCTACAAGTTGGTGTAGTGAGACCTCTGCACAGTGTTCAGCTAAAACTACAAGTTAGTGCTGTGCGTCCTGCTCACAGTGTTCAGCTAAAAATACAAGTTAGCGCTGTGCGTCCTGCTCACAGTGTTCAGCTAAACCTACAAGTTGGTGTAGTGAGACCTCTACACAGTGTGCATCTAAAGCTACAAGTTAGTGCAGTGCGTCCTGCTCACAGTGTTCAGCTAAAACTACAAGTTGGTGTAGTGAGACCTCTGCACAGTGTTCATCTCAAGCTACAAGTTAGTGCTGTGCGTCCTGCTCACAGTGTTCAGCTAAAACTACAAGTTAGTGCTGTGCGTCCTGCTCACAGTGTTCAGCTAAAAATACAAGTTAGTGCTGTGCGTCCTGCTCACAGTGTTCAGCTAAAAATACAAGTTAGTGCTGTGCATCCTGCTCACAGTGTTCAGCTAAACCTACACGCTGGTGTAGTGAGACCTCTGCACAGTGTTCATCTAAAGCTACAAGTTAGTGCAGTGCATCCTGCTCACAGTGTTCAGCTAAAACTACAAGTTAGTGCTGTGCGTCCTGCTCACAGTGTTCAGCTAAAACTACAAGTTAGTGTGGTGCATCCACCTCACAGTGTTCAGCTAAACCTACAAGTTATTTTTTTGCGAGCTCTGCACAGTGTTCACCTAAAGCTACCTGTAGAAGGTTGGTGGTGTTTTCCTGATCCTATCACTACCGCAGGCAGCTAAAAAAGCTACAAGTTAGGCAGTTGATTTTGCTAGCTGCAGTATCAGTACATATATATATATATCCCAGCTTAGTGCAGCTACAGGCCATTAGTATGTCTGGAAGGCCAAGAAGGAGAGGCAGACAGTCACAAGCCAATAAGAGAGGGCAAGCAGGCTCTGTGTCTAGTGCTGGTCGTGGAGACAGTGCATCCTCATCAGCACGTGGCCGTGTGACACGCTTGGCCTTTTTTTCGGCAGCTGGCCGTGTTGAGCCGCAACATGCGGAAGACTTGGTCGAGTGGATGACCAAGCCGTCCTCATCCTCCTCATCCTCTCTCACCCATGCCCAGGAAGCAGCGGCCTCTTCCCTCGGCTCAATGTCATCAGTGACTCCTTCCCTAGCCCCACCATGTCCTCCTGAGGAGTCCCTCGAACTGTTTGACCACAGTGTTGGGTACATGCTCCAGGAGGATGCCCAGCGTTTGGAAGGCTCTGATGATGATACTGAGCTTGATGAAGGCAGTAACATGAGCACGGACAGAGGGGGTGCCCAAGAAGGACAGCAATCTGGCAGTCATGCTCCCCCTGCTGCAGCATACTGCCAGGTTTGCTCCAGTGATGAGGAGGGAGGGGATGATGAGGTCACTGACTCAACGTGGGTGCCTGATAGGAGAGAGGAGGAGGAGGAGGAGGCGGCACATCACCAACGAGGCAGGATGCCCTCCAGGGGCCAGCCTAAGGGCAGCACATTGACTGCATCACACCCCAAAGCTCCACATGTGCAGGGCGCTGCAGTCTCTGCGCGTTATTCAAAAAGTTCTTTGGTGTGGGCCTTTTTTGAGATGAGTGCATCAGATCGCACCGCTGCTATTTGCAACATATGTCTCAAGCGTATCTCGCGTGGCCAAAACATCTCCCGCTTGGGTACCACATGCTTGACCAGACATATGTTGACCTGCCATGCAGTTCGTTGGCAAGCGTATCTAAAAGACCCACACCAAAGAACAAAGAGGACCTCTCCTTGCTCCTCATCAGCTGAGATTTCCAACCCCACTATACCTTCAGTCCTCTCTGAGACCTGCACTGAGAGGAATGAAGGTGTAGAATTAGGTGTGTCACAGCCAAGTACTTGTGGGCAATCTGCTTTTGGTACACCGACGTCAGATTGTACCAGGCAAATTTCCCTGCCCCAGCTGCTGCACCGCCGAAAGAAGTTTGCTCCCAGCCATCCACATGCCCAGCGGTTGAATGCTAGCTTGGCAAAATTGCTAGCACTTCAACTGCTGCCTTTTCAGTTGGTAGACTCTGCCCCCTTCCGTGAGTTTGTGGAATGTGCGGTTCCTCAGTGGCAGGTACCCAAACGCCACTTTTTCTCACGGAAGGCGATTCTGGCTCTCTACCGGCATGTGGAAGGCAATGTCCATGCCTCGCTGGACAGGGCGGTCAGCGGTAAGGTGCATATTACCGCTGACTCATGGTCCAGCAGGCATGGACAAGGACGTTACCTAAGTTACACGGCGCATTGGGTGACTCTGCTGGCAGCTGGGAAGGATGCAGGACAAGGTGCAGTAGTGTTGGAGGTTGTTCCGCCACCACGCCTCCAAAATGCTAATGATTGTGACACACCTCTCTCCTCCACCCCCTCCTCTTCCTCTTCCTCCATGGCCTCTTCCTGTGCTTTGTCCTCGGAACCAGCGGTGCTCCGTAGCTGTTCAAGGGGCTACGCAAGTACGCAGGCCAAAAGATGCCATGCGGTGCTTGAGCTGGTGTGCTTGGGGGACAGGAGCCACACTGGGGCAGAGGTTCTGTCAGCTCTGCAGGGGCAGGTTCAGAGGTGGTTGACGCCACGCCAACTTAAGGCAGGAATGGCGGTTTGCAACAATGGCAACAACCTCCTCTCTGCCCTCCGACAGGGACAAATGACCCATGTGCCCTGTTTGGCTCACGTCCATAACTTGGTGGTGCAGCGGTTCTTGGGCAGGTACCCGGGCTTACAGGATGTCCTGAGGCAGGCCAGGAAGGTCTGTGTGCATTTCCGCTGGTCATATAATGCCAGTGCTCGGCTGACGGACCTCCAAAAGGAGTTTAACCTGCCCAAGAACCGCCTAATCTGTGACATGCCAACCAGGTGGAACTCAACGTTGGCCATGCTGCAGCAGCTGCATACGCAGCAGAGGGCCATCAATGAGTACCTGTGCGACTATGGCACCAGGACAGGGTCAGGGGAGCTTGGTTTTTTTCCCCACGCCAGTGGGCCATGATCAGGGATGCATGCACTATCCTGTCACCATTTGAGGAGGCCACGAGGATGGGGAGCAGTGACAGTGCATGCATCAGTGACACTGTCCCCCTTGTCCACCTGTTGCAGCACACGCTGCGTGGAATAATGGACAGGGCACTTGAGGCAGAACAGAGGCAGGAAGAGGAGGACTTCCTTAGCTCTCAAGGCCCCCTTTATCCAGACAGTGTTCCTGCGTGCCCGCTGATCACACAGGAAGAGGTCGAGGAGGAGGAGGAAGATTGTGTCAGTATGGAGGTGGAGCCTGGCACTCAGCATCAGCAGCAGTCTTTAAGGGATCAGTCCCAAGAAACACATGGACTTGTACGTGGCTGGGAGGAGGTGGCTGCGGACCATGTCATCCTTAGTGACCCGCTACGCTGCGCAAACCTACGCTGCATGGCCTCCCTGATCCTGCAAAGCCTGCGTAAGGATCCTCGTATTCGTGGTATCAAGGAGAAGGACCAATACTGGCTGGCAACCCTCCTTGATCCACGTTACAAGGGTAAGGTTGCGGACCTTATCTTGCCATCGCAGAGGGAGCAGAGGATGAAACATCTTCGGGAGGCTTTGCAGAAAGGTCTGTGCAATGCGTTCCCAGAGACTGGGAGGTTACAAACTCCTGTTTCTGGACAACGTGTTGCTGAGGCTTCGGTCAGTCAAAGAAGGAGCGGTGGAGAAGGTGGCCGTCTGACCGATGCGTTCAGACAATTTTTTGGTCCACAGCCCCAAGGTATGATCGGTTCCAGCAACCATCGCCAGCGTCTGTTTTACATGGTGCAGGAATACCTAGGGGCAAGATCAGACTTGGACACCTTTCCCACCGAAAATCCTCTGGGTTACTGGGTCTTGAGGATGGATCACTGGTCAGAGCTTGCACAGTATGCAATTGAGCTACTGGCCTGTCCTGCATCCAGCGTTCTTTCGGAACGCACATTCAGTGCTGCTGGAGGCGTGGTAACCGATCACAGGGTGCGTCTGTCCACCGACTGGGTCGATCGACTGACCTTCATAAAAATCAATCAGTCTTGGATCACCACCAGCTACCAAGCACCTGATGCTGATGTAACCGAATAATTTTTTTTGAAATCTCAGATCCCTTCAAAGATGCTATGCTGATGCTGAGTGACTATCCCTGAGTAATTTCCTCTTCCTCCTCAATCATCACGCTGATAGCTTGTAAGAACGTTTTTGGTTCTGGGCGCCACCACCAGTGCCTAAGGCCCAATTTTTCTGCCCAATTACAATTTTTGATGCAATACTTTGCAGCAGGGCTCGTTCCTGCGTTCCAACTAGAGTGTCTGTGAGGGGTTGCAGTGTTGTGGCACCAGCACCAGTGCCTAAGACCCAATTTTTCTGCCCCTGTTTAACAGGGGCGTGTAATTACAATTTTTGATGCAATACTTTGCAGCAGGGCTCGTTCCTGCGTTCCAACTAGAGTGTCTGTGAGGGGTTGCAGTGTTGTGGCACCAGCACCACCACCACCACCACCAAAGACCCAATTTTTCTGCCCCTGTTCAACAGGGGCATGTAATTACAATTCTTGATCTAATATTTCACAGCAGGGCCCATTTCTGCACCCACCAAGAGCGAGTGAGGACTTACAGTGTTGTGGCACCAGCACTACCACCACCACCAAAGGCCCAGTTTTTCTGCCCCTGTTCAACAGGGGCATGTAATTACAATTCTTGATCTAATGTTTCACAGCAGGGCCCTGTGAAGGCTTAAAGTGTTGTGGCCACAACAACACCTAAGGCCCAAATTTCTGCTGAGTATATAGGGCAGGCCCCTACTTTCAAACATCTAACTTACAAACGACTCCTACTTGCAAACGGAAGGAGACAACAGGAAGTGAGATGAAATCTACCCCTAGGAAGGGAAATTCTCTCCTGTAAGAGTTAATATGGGAAAAACATTTCTCCTTTCCACTGATGCTTTCCAATCCTTGTTCCACAAAAAACCCCAAATTCTCCAAAAGCATTTGTCATTGGGACAAAAAGTGAGGTGAAATCTTCTAAAGAGGAGGAAAGACAGCAAAACAAATGTCACAGGGGTGATAACCCTTCCCTATGTTTTCCAAAAAGCTTAAAAAAGATTTTTTGGCTGGAGCTAAACACGTTAAAAATGTACCCGTTCAAAATGTCTAACAGATTCTACTTAACAACAAACCTACAGTCCCTGTCTTGTTTGCACCGCCTGTATACTGCTGTTCAGAGTATATAGGGCCTGGTGGCCCCACACCTTTCCTTATTTTAATTTGGGTGCGGGGTTCCCCTTAATATCCATACAAGACCGGACATTACATTAAACCCGCAAGCAGTTTTAAATGAGATTTTTTCCTTTAAAAATGACATTTGGTGCAGGGACTGTTCTAAACACGGGAAACCCGCGCCACTTTACAGGCATACTATAGACACCCCCCAGGTACGATATTTAAAGGAATATTTCACTTTTTTTTTTTTTACTTTAAGCATCATTAAAATCACTGCTCCCGAAAAAACGGCCGTTTTTAAAAAAATTTTTTGCATTGATACATGTCCCCTGGGGTAGGACCCGGGTCCCCAAACCCTTTTTAGGACAATACCATGCAAATTAGCCTTTAAAATGAGCACTTTTGATTTCGAACGTTCGAGTCCCATAGACGTCAATGGGGTTCTAACGTTCGTGCGAACTTTCGGTCCGTTCGCAGGTTCTGGTGCGAACCGAACCGGGGGGTGTTCGGCTCATCCCTAATCAACAACAATATAATGCCTGAAAAATCCAAACCAATGTTACAATGGGAATCTGAGTTAGGTTGTACTTTCCCCATAGAAACTTGGAACAAGATGATTGATAACCGCCATGAATGCAATCTAGCAGTCTCGTTTAGGGAAACACCAACCAAACTATTCTCTAGACTATATTTGACCCCCTCTATAATACACTCCTTTTACCAGTCAGCCCCTCCAGGATGTTTCAGAGGTTGTTCTGAATCTGGCACATATCTCCATATTTTCTGGAGTTGTAAGCACCTAGATCCAGTATGAAATGCTGCCTCTTTGAAAATAAATTCAATTGCGAAAAAGGGAATCAGTCTTTCACCTAGGGTTGCCACCTGTACGGGATTCACCCGGACAGTCCGGGTTCTGAATCATCTGTCCGGTTTTCAGACTGCCTGAAACCCGGACAGACTATTCTGGCAGAGGAGGAGCTTCATTAGCACACTTGCCACTGTTGAGACAGTCACAGTGGCAGTGTCATTTCTTCTTGCTAAATACACACACTGTTCTGATGTGTGTGTTGGGAATCTGAAGCTCCCTTCTGTCTCCCCCCTCCAGGCTCCTGCAGTCTCTGTTATCTCTGACCCCCCCTCTCCAATCACTAGTGCCATGTTCTGAGAGAAGAGGGGGGCGGAGCTGAGGAGATCACCGGAGCTGCTGTCGGGCTGGTCGCTGCTCCCTAGGAGGTGAGCTGACGTTTTTTGTTTAGTAAGCAAAGTTTCCTAGGGTGCAAAGTTCCAGGAGGATTTCTTTTGCATTGAAGATATAAAAAGATACTGAGAATCTGAAGAGACAGTGAGTGAGTGTGGGGGGGGGGGCGGGGCGGGGGGGGGAGTGTGGGAGTCTGCAGCCCGATGATCACAGCCCAACCAACTCACAGTATCTCCCAAGCAGCAAACTTATCTATGTATACAAACTTCCCCCATTCTCTGTCCAGATTATGTGATGTCATTTAGTCACTTAACCCTGTGTGTATGTGGTGAGTTTACACCTCTGATTGTCCAGACTCAGAGCCTGGGTAATACGAGGTTATATGAATGGTCATCAATTACCTTTTCATCATCTGGACATGCAGAGTGCTGGGGGGGAGCATCTTATAAAAGATTGTTTTCATTTAGTATTATTGTTGTATATTTTAGTAGATGACCACAATAGCTATTTTTATTATATACATTACTATCTGACCACTTCTCAGCCTCCAACTCCCCCCAGATTTTATCACCCCCAGACCACTTTATACAGACATCACTCCGAGCTGCTTCTTACAAACCCAGCTGAGGGACATCATTCCCTGGTCACCCCACAGACACTGCAAGTAATCCCTCCCCATACTGCCCCTGTCATACCCTCCGCACTCCTCTCCTGTACATACTGCCCCTGTCATACCCTCTGCACTCCTCTCCTGTACATACTGCCCCTGTCATACCCTCTGCACTCCTCTCCTGTATATACTGCCCCTGTCATACCCTCTGCACTCCTCTCCTGTACATACTGCCCCTGTCATACCCTCTGCACTCCTCTCCTGTACATACTGCCCCTGTCATACCCTCCGCACTCCTCTCCTGTACATACTGCCCCCGTCATACCCTCCGCACTCCTCTCCTGTACATACTGCCCCTGTCATACCCTCTGCACTCCTCTCCTGTACATACTGCCCCTGTCATACCCTCTGCACTCCTCTCCTGTACATACTGCCCCTGTCATACCCTCCGCACTCCTCTCCTGTACATACTGCCCCTGTCATACCCTCTGCACTCCTCTCCTGTATATACTGCCCCTGTCATACCCTCCGCACTCCTCTCCTGTACATACTGCCCCTGTCATACCCTCTGCACTCCTCTCCTGTACATACTGCCCCTGTCATACCCTCCGCACTCCTCTCCTGTACATACTGCCCCCGTCATACCCTCCGCACTCCTCTCCTGTACATACTGCCCCTGTCATACCCTCTGCACTCCTCTCCTGTACATACTGCCCCTGTCATACCCTCTGCACTCCTCTCCTGTACATACTGCCCCTGTCATACCCTCCGCACTCCTCTCCTGTACATACTGCCCCATCATCCCCTCCGCACTCCTCTCCTGTACATACTGCCCCCGTCATACCCTCCGCACTCCTCTCCTGTACATACTGCCCCCGTCATACCCTCCGCACTCCTCTCCTGTACATTCTGCCCCCGTCATACCCTCCGCACTCCTCTCCTGTACATACTGCCCCCGTCATACCCTCCGCACTCCTCTCCTGTACATACTGCCCCTGTCATACCCTCCGCACTCCTCTCCTGTACATACTGCCCCCGTCACACCCTCCGCACTCCTCTCCTGTACATACTGCCCCTGTCATACCCTCCGCACTCCTCTCCTGTACATACTGCCCCCGTCATACCCTCCGCACTCCTCTCCTGTACATACTGCCCCTGTCATACCCTCCGCACTCCTCTCCTGTACATACTGCCCCTGTCATACCCTCCGCACTCCTCTCCTGTACATACTGCCCCTGTCATACCCTCCACACTCCTCTCCTGTACATACTGCCCCCGTCATACCCTCCGCACTCCTCTCCTGTATATACTGCCCCTGTCATACCCTCCGCACTCCTCTCCTGTACATACTGCCCCTGTCATACCCTCCGCACTCCTCTCCTGTACATACTGCCCCTGTCATACCCTCCGCACTCCTCTCCTGTACATACTGCCCCATCATCCCCTCCGCACTCCTCTTCTGTACATACTACCCCCATCATACCCTCCAGAAATGTTATTTAATCACAAAACTATATGTATACGACATAAAAAAATGCCGTTCATTACATTGTACAGAGGTAATGAATTTAATGTACTACAAAACATTTTTTTTTACCATGTGCTGCTAAAGTGTTCGGGTTTGGCAACCCTAAAAGGTGGCAACCCTACTTTCACCTCAAATTTGCATATTATATGCGAATATCCCTGACATACCATCCCCATGTGTTAGATTGATTCACTCCTTATTCAGCTCCATTCAGTGGATGATTACTTTCAACTGGAAATCTAACAACCTACCTTGGCCGCAGGTCCTGACTAGGATGGAATTATATAAATTATCTGAAAGAATTCATCATACTCTACACCTTAGTATGCACATTTTTAATGCTAAATGGTTGTATTGGTCTGATAATTAATCATTATACTAATGAGACATATAGATCTCTCACCAACTCCAAAAATATACACAAACCAGAATCCTTTTCTCATCACTAGGTGATTATACCCTACTTATATGTGATAGTCTGCTACATTTGACTTTTATTGAAATTCTCTTTTTCTATTGGTTGTTCAGTATCTCTGCTTATCGAACATCTTCAGGAATATATACATTACTCTAATGCTTATCTCTGTAACCCTATTGTATACTGTACTCGATGTTTTGTAACCCTTTTATTAATCTTCCAAATAAAACTTTTGTAAACAAAAAAAACAAGTGAATCATTGCAAGAGACTTCCATGATCCCCTCCCCCACCTGCATCAATCAGCCCAGGTGAAGGTGAAACAGGATCTTTGGAGCTGGCAGCCATCTTGCTTGTAGAACTACAGGTCTCAGCAGTAGCAGCAAAATCCATGTCTGGGGTGTATGATGCAGATCCATCCACATTGCTCTGTTGGTCTGATGACACCTCTGCCAGGGGTTTTCCCTCCATGTCTGCAGAGGGTTTCTCCACAGCAGAGACTCCAACAGGCAGCTGCTTGCAGAGCTCCTTCCCTTCCTGTTCCTCAGCCCGGGACACCATCCACCACAGCCGGGACACCATCCACCACAGCCGGGACACCATCCACCACAGCCGGGACACCATCCACCACAGCCGGGACACCATCCACCACAGCCGGGACACCATCCACCACAGCCGGGACACCTTCCACTACAGCCGGTGGGGCAGACATGTTGGAAGGAGGCAGCATGATGCACTGGGATTTCTCCACCAGTGCTGGCTCTGCCAGTCTGTAACCCCTCTGCTCATCCTCAGGGACTTCTGATGGTTCATCAACAGACCTGTCTGCCCTTAGGGGTGACTTCATCTGTGTTAGAATATCAGAATTTATGAATGGTTGAATTCATGTGATAATTGAATTATATATATAAATATATATATATAAATATATATATATCTTCTATGTATGGAAAAGGTGAAGTTATATAGGTTTTTATAACTTCTATAAGTTTATGCTGGTATAGGCTTTGTATGCATTGCTTGGGAGAGATTCATCTCACATGTGGATACAATTTAGTGTAGACCATTTCACCTCCCCCATCGTAAGAAGATTAGATTACAGTCTTTCCAAAGACACAAAGTTTCATTATGTTAAGAATATAAGCTGTTTCTTTATATTATTATATTTCTTGATTAGGATATTAATAAGAACACTGCATTTTACATATATGTATACTGATATGTAGGATTTTATATGTTTAAAGGAAATGTATATATTGTAAGTTAAGTGATTCTTAAAAGATAGCTTTTCTCACTTCGTTCATAGCCCCGCCCTTAGGAATGTTGGAAGGAGTAATTCAAATTTCGCGGTCTTTTCTGTGGGACTATAAGTAAAATGAACCTTTTTTAAGCCAGCCTCTATGGAAAAAGGTGGGAGTTAATTGTAGGAGTACAGACAGGCTGTGGGGAGAGGGGCAGATGCATTGCAGGTCTCCATCACTCACACACACACACACACAGATCTCAAGACATACACACAGACATATCTGATTTAAACTTCATTTTAAGAATAATCTATTTTTGTATTCTACATTTTGACATTGTTTTTGTAACATTTTGCTAATTGATCATTAAATCAATTTTGGAGGTTTTACACGAGAACTTAACAGATTTTTCTTGGAACTTTTCTCATCAATATGAATTATTGAAATATAGTTATTAATACAGAAATAACTCGATTATTACAGTGGCGAGCCATTTGCCAGATTCTTTTTGTCCGAATATCGAATTTTTTTTCAATAATTTCTCCTTCCGCTTGTCGAGAGGGAATATCAGCAAAAACAGTGATTATTCAGACAAGCTTTCAGGAGAAATCGAAAAAGCTCATTTTCGGCATCATTGAATTGAACTTGGAAGGAAAAGAAAGATCAGAATCGGTGAGACGTTTGTGCACGTACAAGAAAAATCTGTTTCTTGATGACGTAATTTCCCGCCAAGAGAGGGAACGCGTGTTACATGAAGGAAGCCGTCTTACATTGGTAAGTTATGGATTTAATTCATGAATTATCCAGTGAGAGTGATTTAGAATTTAAAAATTTGTCAAAGTTTGTTAAAGATGATGAATTATGGTGTTACATGTTCAATGAATGCTTACAGGCTAATAAGAAAATACAAAAGTCAAAATTTGCATTTAAGAAATTCAGCAAACAGGTTAGGAATTTGATTAAGTTGATTAAAGTTTATGATACAATGATATCAGGAGTTTTTGAAAGCAATGTAGTTGGTACAAAAGAGGAAAAAAAGGACAATAGTTTATGTACTAATTGTCAGATTTTGACTGAAAGGATAGATGATTTGCAGAGTGCAATTCAAATAAAGGATATTCAGTTGTCTGAGTTACAGAATAATGTAACGTTTAAAGCAGAGTCAAGCAAGAGTTTAGAGATTAATGTTAATGCAGACTCTATGAATGTTACTGCAGATTCTATGCAGGAGCCTTTTGTTCAAAATATGCGATTTTTCAAGGTTGATGACCAGGAAAATGAAGTTTTGCTTAAAACAAAAATATTGAATAAAGCTGCTGAATGCAGACGCCGTTTAGATATATTACAAAATGGTGTTCAGAGTGCCACGTGTAAGGCCACACCCAGAGATGATGAGATACACGTCACAGGCAGAACTAAAGTTGCAGAGCAGACAGGAAATACTTCCCTACATACTACACAAAGGAAAACTTTGAAAGTAGAAAATACAGAACATATTTCTGAGCAATATATTCTTTCTTCTTCAAACAATAGTTTGACTGATTTGCCTTATGCTTCAGAAGTCAAACAGATCAGTACATTGATTGTTAATGACAGTTCAATCAATTTGAAAAACAATGATGAAAATGAGAGGGATGGATTACTTCCATCACCATCAGGATTTAGGAAAAAAGGTTCTGAGTCATCTCCAACATTAAAATATGTGACTTCACTTTTATTAGATGAAAGTGGAAGGCCATGGGTACATGGTTTATTAAATGGCAAGGATACTAAATGGTTAATAGATTTAGGATCTAAACTCAGTTTAACTAAAAACAAATTACATGTGAATATTGATTCTCCAAAATGTAATTTAATTGGTTTCAATGGAAAAGGAAATACAGTTGCAGCTAAAGTTTCTGGTGTGAATTTCGAGATTCCGGGAGTTTTAAAAACTAAAATGGACATCTGGTGTTGCCAAAATACAGAGAATATTTTAGGCATGGATGTGATTAGTAAATTAGATTGGATTATTGATTTAAGTAATTCTACTATATGGAAAGATTCATCTAGGCCCAAATCTAGGTTAATAGATTCTTCCATGTACAATAATGTTGGAAGTATTTGTACAGCAGTCGCTGACATTTCTTCAGATCTTAATTGGCCACACACAGGAACCAATCTCGAATTGGAACAATCGGTAAGAGCACATAAAAGTCTTTGGAGTCAGAACAAAATGGATACAGGTTTGTTTAAAGATATTGAGATAGAAATTGAGGGACGAGACCCTGAACCCCAAATTCAAAATAAGTTGCCACAAGAATCAATAGGTCCAGTTTCTGACATTGTACAATCATTTTTACAAAAAGGAATATTAAAGAAGGCACAATCAGTGGTAAATAATTGTATTTGGCCTATCAAGAATGCTGATGATTCGTATTCTTTATCAGTTGATTTAAGATCACTGAATAAATGCATTACAAATAAAAAACCTATTGTTCCTAATTTAAATTTAATGTCACAAATGGATGCCAAGGCCAAAGTATTTTCAGTACTGGAAATTTCCAATAGTCATTTTTCAGTACCAGTAACAAACAGCTGTCATTATAAACTTGCCTTCAGTTTCAATAAAGAAACTTATGCCTTCACTAGAATAATTCCAGAAATGGAAATCAGTGATGGAATAGTGCACGAGTGCTTGGAGAAAGTTTTATCAAAATTTTCTAGAACAAAATGTATTTTCCAACACGTGGACAAAATTTTGTTGTCTACCCAAAATACAGAGGAACATGTCACTCTGTTGACAGAGTTATTTACTCTGTTACAAACAGCAGGATTGAAATTGAACACAGAGTCAGTTCAGTTAATGAAAGATAAAGTTAACTTTCTTCATATGCAAATTAGTCATGGACAGAGAATGTTATCACAGGAAAAAGTTAGAAACATTTCTGCTATTCCAGTTCCAACATCTTACAAGGCATTATATCAATTTTTGAGTGAGTTAAATTCTTGCAAAGAGTTTTTACAGGAATATGATGATAAAGTTAAACCATTATTTGATTTCCTGAAACAAAAAGATGTTGTGTTTGATGAATGGTCTCAAACCCATACAGATGTTTTTGAAATGTTGAAAAAAGATTTGCAGAATGCTGTTTCATTGCATACAATCGAAATTGGAATGTCTATGCCTGTTTTATTGTCTACTAAGGTATCTGAGAATTCCATCTCAGTAATTTTATTTCAGGTAAAAGATGGTGAACCGAAAATAATAGGTTTTTTCTCCAGAGGTTTGACAAATTTGGAAAAGACTTTTGACACAAATATGAAGCAATTGTTAAGTGTTTATTTTGCAGTCAATGTAACAGAAAAGATTGTGAGATCTAGGATGATCATATTACGGACACCTGATCTGTCATTAAAAATTCTTTTTAAGAGAATTCATTCAGGAGAATTATATGACAAATATTGCCCATTTTTTAAAACTTTAAAATCTAAACCCATAGAGGTAGATGTGATAACAGAACATTCTCAGCTAAATTTATTCAGAAAGCCTATAAATTGGATTGTTAGAACAAGTGCTGAGAGATGCTCTGAGACAGGATTTGTCAATAATATTAAGAATTGTACAACAGGTCTTTCTAGGTGTTACCCAAAGAATGGTTATACTATTCAGCAAAAATTCTACAGAAAATGCTGAATTGAAAATGTTAGAAGTACAGTACAGCACGCATTACTCTGAAATATTATAGAGGAGAAGTGAATGAATATATAATTCGCTTTTGTCTTCTGGGGTAATTTAAAATCTTTATTTAGTTTATGAAAACAAGATTTTATATTATGACTGAAAAAAGAGAAATTGCGTCCTGTCGTTTAAATAAACAGAATAATAAATTAGAGTATAGGTAATTTTAGGAAAAATAGAGCAAAGTAAGGTAATTAGAAATGTTATTAAAATATGGTTTATATGTCATAATAAAATATTAGAATTTTGGTATGTAAAATGAATAAGTAAATGAAGGTATATTTTGCATGTATTTAAATTCTCAATAATGATACTGCATTCTTTTTTAGGATCTGACTTGTAAGTCACCAAAAGAAAGAAATTTAATATTTCTAGACCTTCCAGATGGGAACAAAATCTTGAAGTTTAAGAATATCAGTTCTGGGAGAAGAATTGACAGAAGAGATTCATTCGTTATAATTATTGTTGTCATTTTAATGTTCAATAAAGTTTTTCCAACTTTACAGAGTGCAGGAAGAAGAAGAAGAAGAAAAATTCTCGAGAACCTCTGATAAGAGAGGACATTCTAAAAACAATGGACTTTTTAGTTTTTTTCACTACTGATGAAATCATTTATCCATCAGATATATTGCAGTTTTTATATATCATTTTTATGTGACAGGACATGTTTATTATATCAAGATGAGATATTTTTTTTTACACATCATTTTTACACTCATATATAGTGTATTTTCAGAGTTGAAAGGGTTAAACATCCCTACAATGGAGTCATTCTAGTTAGAGGGAACATCTGGTGTTAATTAAGACAGAGTACATTTTTCTTAAAGGTACATAAACAAGATAGGATTAACTTTACATTGTAATATGTATTTAGCTTTGAAAGCATCTCACTTATATGAACAAATTGAAGTTAAGAACATATTTTATGTCTTAATTTTGACAAGGTTATTAGAAAGGTTTTATGGATTATAGATTTATGTTAAATACAATTTGGAGGGAAAATATGAAACAAATTTCTGAAGTGATATCTATATTTCAAAGTATTGTACAACAATGTTACATTTATGAATCATGAAATTAAGGGGTTTGATTTATTTGGTAAAAGAAAAAGAAAATAATAATTGTGAAAATATTTTTTATGGTATATGAAGATGAAGGGTTATGAATTCACTTTTCCTTATATAGAATCACATTTGAAAATATATATTTGAGTCAATTATCTTAAGATCTTTGGGCATGAATGAATACGGATGTGATGCGTTTGAGGTATAAATGAATTTAGAGTTAGATTCAGATTTATTTAATGATTTAATTTAAAATGATCAGATTGGTTAAATCAATCATTTTGAGAGGGAAATGTTAGAATATCAGAATTTATGAATGGTTGAATTCATGTGATAATTGAATTATATATATAAATATATATATATAAATATATATATATCTTCTATGTATGGAAAAGGTGAAGTTATATAGGTTTTTATAACTTCTATAAGTTTATGCTGGTATAGGCTTTGTATGCATTGCTTGGGAGAGATTCATCTCACATGTGGATACAATTTAGTGTAGACCATTTCACCTCCCCCATCGTAAGAAGATTAGATTACAGTCTTTCCAAAGACACAAAGTTTCATTATGTTAAGAATATAAGCTGTTTCTTTATATTATTATATTTCTTGATTAGGATATTAATAAGAACACTGCATTTTACATATATGTATACTGATATGTAGGATTTTATATGTTTAAAGGAAATGTATATATTCTAAGTTAAGTGATTCTTAAAAGATAGCTTTTCTCACTTCGTTCATAGCCCCTCCCTTAGGAATGTTGGAAGGAGTAATTCAAATTTCGCGGTCTTTTCTGTGGGACTATAAGTAAAATGAACCTTTTTTAAGCCAGCCTCTATGGAAAAAGGTGGGAGTTAATTGTAGGAGTACAGACAGGCTGTGGGGAGAGGGGCAGATGCATTGCAGGTCTCCATCACTCACACACACACACACACAGATCTCAAGACATACACACAGACATATCTGATTTAAACTTCATTTTAAGAATAATCTATTTTTGTATTCTACATTTTGACATTGTTTTTGTAACATTTTGCTAATTGATCATTAAATCAATTTTGGAGGTTTTACACGAGAACTTAACAGATTTTTCTTGGAACTTTTCTCATCAATATGAATTATTGAAATATAGTTATTAATACAGAAATAACTCGATTATTACAATCTGCTTGATGAACTTTAGGGTGCCATATTCACTCTCAACCCCCTGGCTGGTTGCCGCTGGCGATTCCTCAGCCTGACATGGGGGGAGAGGTGCAGAGACAGATGAAGCCGGGTTGTCTGTTACCTGTGGCTGCTGATCCACAGAACTCACCGATGTCTGGCTGGTAAAGATTGTTTCTTTACCTTCTCTTCCATCTGCTGTAACTCTGTCTTCATGGCCAAACGATTCTTACTCCAGGCCTGGAAATACTTGGCCCTGAAGTTTTTATGTTCAGCTTTTAAACATTTAAGTTTCTCCTCAGCTTTTCTAATTGCTTGAAAGCGTGCAATGATCTTCTGTCTGTAGACATCCACATTCTCACCAGGGCCTGGACCCACAGTCGGATCCTCCACCTCCTCCTCACTAGGCCCCGTATCATCAGGGGAATCCCTCTCAGGGCCCCCCCAGGATCAGGCATTATTCCTGGATCAAGCTAGCCGTCAAGGCCCAGGCTTGAAAAAGGCTGGTTCTCACAGAGACCTCTTTGGGTGTGTCCTCCTCCTCCTTCCCACTGACCACCAATGTAAAGAACATTCTTCCCACTGATCACCAATGTAAGGAACATTCTTCTCACTGATCACCAATGTAAGGAACATTCTTCCCACTGATCACCAATGTAAGGAGCATTCTTCTCACTGATCATCAATGTAAGGAGCATTCTTCTCACTGATCACCAATGTAAGGAGCATTCTTCTCACTGATCACCAATGTAAGGAACATTCTTCTCACTGACCACCAATGTAAGGGACATTCTTCTCACTGATCACCAATGTAAGGAGCATTCTTCCCACTGATCATCAATGTAAGGAGCATTCTTCTCACTGATCATCAATGTAAGGAGCATTCTTCTCACTGATCACCAATGTAAGGAGCATTCTTCTCACTGATCACCAATGTAAGGAACATTCTTCTCACTGACCACCAATGTAAGGGACATTCTTCTCACTGATCACCAATGTAAGGAACATTCTTCCCACTGATCACCAATGTAAGGAGCATTCTTCTCACTGATCATCAATGTAAGGAGCATTCTTCTCACTGATCACCAATGTAAGGAGCATTCTTCTCACTGATCACCAATGTAAGGAACATTCTTCTCACTGACCACCAATGTAAGGGACATTCTTCTCACTGATCACCAATGTAAGGAGCATTCTTCTCACTGATCACCAATGTAAGGAACATTCTTCTCACTGATCACCAATGTAAGGGACATTCTTCTCACTGATCACCAATGTAAGGAGCATTCTTCCCACTGATCATCAATGTAAGGAGCATTCTTCCCACTGATCACCAATGTAAGGAGCATTCTTCTCACTGATCACCAATGTAAGGAGCATTCTTCTCACTGATCACCAATGTAAGGAACATTCTTCTCACTGATCACCAATGTAAGGAACATTCTTCCCACTGATCACCAATGTAAGAAGCATTCCTCCCACTGATCATCAATGTAAGGAGCATTCTTCCCACTGATCACCAATGTAAGGAGCATTCTTCTCACTGATCACCAATGTAAGGGACATTCTTCTCACTGATCACCAATGTAAGGAACATTCTTCTCACTGATCACCAATGTAAGGAACATTCTTCTCACTGATCACCAATGTAAGGAATATTCTTCTCACTGATCACCAATGTAAGGAACATTCTTCCCACTGATCACCAATGTAAGGAACATTCTTCTCACTGATCACCAATGTAAGGAACATTCTTCTCACTGATAACCAATGTAAGGGGCATTCTTAGTGTACAGATGACAGTGTTGGGGAAAAGCACTCAGTGTATACATTTTAGTGATTGATATATATATATATATATATATATATATATATATATATATATATGGAATAACACTCACTTAGCCCAAGTTCACACTGACAGCAGAAATGAAAGCGTGCGAGTTCAGCTGAACTCGCGCAATTTCATACCCATATGTCAGTACGAGTTTGGCAGCGATTTCATGTCTATGGAAATCGCACCCGGAAGTCGCCAAAAGTAGTACAGTAACTACTTTTGGGAATGCGGCATAGCACTGATTCAGGTAGTGCCATTGCCGGCAATTGCCGCTGATTTGCCATACGGTTTCACATGTCAAATCGCATGCCAAATTGCTCCAATGTGAACCAAGGCTAAGTGCTATTCCCTATATATAACACTGATATCTATACACTGAGTGGCATTCAATGTACCAGATATCAGTGTGCACTAGTGAATAGCACCTGGTAAATAGGCACAGGGCAAGAAGGAAGGAATAATAACAAACACACATACATACAATATCTGCTGTGCTATTATTATCACACTGACCTGCTGCTGCACACAAGGCAGGTCAGTGTGTGTGGCAAATTCCAAGATGACTCTGTCGGCTCTGTGAACACTCTGCAGCCTCCAGCTCCATACCGACTATCCCCCGTGGCAGTGACGCTTGGCCCCGCCCCCTCAGCTGAATTCCTCAGAGGGAGAGGTGGCCAGAGCGCCTATCTCTGCAATCATCCCCACATGGCTGATGGGGCTTCATGATTGACTGCTCCTAGTCAGATCCATCCCAGCCAGCTTGCTCCTCTCCTCTCATATAGCTGCAGCAACCGCCGGCAAGGATTTGTTCACTGCTTCCTCGGGGGGTATAGTCTTCTTCTCAATTCTGCATGGTAATAGGCGGGCACCTCCAGGGGCAGACTGAGCCAGGCCCCCCCACCTCGGGGCCCTCGGTCAGTGACCGAGTGACCGAATGGTCAGTTTGCCCCTGGTTCCTGCTTATTTTGGGGCCCAACACCACATGGTGGGGCCAGATTCATGACACCAATGATCTTTTTTGCTGCCTGTAAAAGTGGAGTTTTGACCACCACTGTAAGTAAGGCATTCTTACCACTGGCCACCAATGTAAGGGGCATTTTATTCCACTGACTACCAATGAATTGGTTTTAGCAGGGGTTCCCCAAGGCCTGAATATTTTTCAAGGGTTTCTCTGGGGCAAAAAGGTTGAGAAATGTAGCTGGCATGCTATACAGCAGCCTTTCCATTATCCTACCCCTACCACAAACATGCCAAAGGCTCGACTGTGCACTGAGGATCTGGCATTAGACAGTGAATCCTAGGGGTCAGGGCTTCATGTCAAAGGGGTCGGGGCTTAACATTTGATGCGTGTATAACAATGAGAATGTTATACTTCTCTTGGTTGTTATTTCCAATAATACTGTTTGTCTGTTATCTGCAGATCATCATGTACAAACCATATCTGCAATGTAACACATTTTTATGCCTGTTTCGATACTGATGAAAAAAATCATCTCCCCCTTCCAGGGGCCACAATACATGTCTGTCCTGATAAGGAGCTCATCTGCCACCATCCCAGCTATGGCTCCAATTCATATGTGTCCTTGCTAGGGGTCCCATCTACTATGATTGACTTGGGGTAAATGAGAATACGATTATTCTGGGTCAGTTGTCTCTTATTCTACCCCATATAAAATTAGACCTTCTCACTTTTAGTTTCTGAGGAATTCTGCCCCCACAGATGAACAGAGCATTCATGAGCAGTAATATCTATTCACTGTATCCCCCAATCTCACACATTGGTATCCCACTGTATTTCTCCCTAGCACACACATTGGTCTCTTCCTGTATTCCATCCCCAGCACACACATTGGTATCTTCCTGTATCTAATCCCCAGCACACACATTGGTCCATCCCCTGTATCCCATCCCCAGAACCCACATTGGTGCCTCCCCTGTATCCCATCCCCAGAACCCACATTGGTCTCTTCCTGTATCCCATACCCAGCACACACATTGTTCTCTTCCTGTATCTAATCCCCAGCACCCACATTGGTCCCTCCCCTTTATACCATCCCCAGAATCCACATTGGTACTTCCCCTGTATCCCATCCCCAGAACCCACCTTGGTACCTCCCCTGTATCCCATTCCCAGCACACATTGGTCTCTTCCTGTATCCCATCCCCAGAAGCCACATTGGTCCCTCCCCTGTATCCCATCCCCAGCACACACATTGGTCTCTTCCTGTATCTAATCCCCAGCACCCACATTGGTCCCTCCCCTGTATCCCATCCCCAGCACACACAATGGTCCCTCTCCTGTATCCCATCCCCAGAACCCACATTGGTACCTCCCCTGTATCCCATCCCCAGCACACACATTGGTCTTTCCTGGTGCCTCCATGGCAGCATACCAATGGTTGCTCCGCCCTCATCCAACCCACAGGACCACTTAAACTCTATAAAAAAAGAGCTGTTCCCTCTTGATCCATGTCAGCATCTGACTGTCTGAGTCTCCTGGGATCCCTTTCATCATGCATACCAATGGTAAAATGAGCCAGGTGGCATCTACAAGGGTTCCAATTAGGTTTCCTAGCACAGTGGAGGAAGAAACACCTAGGGCCAATGATACCGATCACTCTCTCAATGAATTCGAGCCTCTGGTGGTAGACGAGACCATCCAACCTTCTGGTCCACTGCTCTCTTGGGCCCATCTCGTGGACCATTCTTACATCAGACGCAAGTCGGTTGGGTTGGGGGGCACACTACAAGAACCAGTTAGTACATGGAAGATGACAATTCATTACGGAAGGCGTGGTATCGAACATCTTGGAGCTAAGAGCTGCATGGATGGTAATATTACATCTAGCCAGAGGCAAGTCCATACTGCTTCAGATGGACAACAGTCATTCCATACTGGCCAAAGAGACCGTGGTTCACGCGCCTAGTCAAGCTGGCTCTGTGCAACCCACTACCCCTTCCATTCGTGGACAATCTCCCCGTCTCAGGACGATTTCTTTCATCCACATCCGTAGATCCTAGACTTGAGGGCCTGGAAGTTGAGCGGAAGAGGGGTGAATTAGGATGTTCGCATAGTGTTATCCAAACATTATTACAGGCAAAGAAATCATCCACCAATTCCACCTACTGCAGGGTATGGAGAAAATGTATAGAACTAGCAGAGGTCAACCATCCACTGTAACCCGGGGTCTAGAATGTACTACTCTTTTTACAGAATGGATTGGACTTAGGTTTGGGTTTTAACATGCTAAAAATCCAAGTGTCAGCCTTGTCAGCTCTAACAGACAAACGGTGGGCATTAAACACTCTCATAAAGCGCTTCTTAAAAGCAGTCTTAAGATTGTGACCTCCCAGGAAATTGCTATACCCAAAATGGGATTTGACTGTTGTGCTTAATGCCATAACAAACCCTCCCTTTGCACCCATGAAAAGAAGCCTTCCTTATCGCCATACATCACCTTTTTCCCAGACAGGGTTTTTTTGCAGCCCATTCACCAGTTCGTTCCCAAGGTACCTTCAGTCTGCCATCTCAACCAGGAATGGGTTCTTCCAGCCTTCGAGGAGGATCCAACCTCTTCAAAGCTGCAGGAATTGGATGTAGCTAGATCCCTGAGGTGCTATTTAGAGCTGACACAGCAGTTCCGCAAGGATCAACGTTTATTCATTATTCCAAAGGGCGCTAAAAAAGGAATGGCAGCATCCAAGATGACCGTGGCTAGCAGGATCATGAGGCTAATCCAAAAAGCATACCGGGCTAGTGGTTTTCCAGTCCCAGATGCGGTCAATGCGCACTCAACGTGGGGAATGGCCTCTTCTTGGGCAGCTTCGGCACGGGTCTCCCCTGAGACAATTTGCCGGGCAGCTAGCTCGTCTTCCTTCAATACCTTCATGACGCACTAAAGCTTAGATCCAGCGGTCCTTACTTCACAAGATTTGGGGGAAAAAGACCTTACAACTATCAGTTCTGCAATCTCATTAAAATTCTTATTGCAGTACCCTCCCCCTAAGCGAGTTATTTACCATTGGTATGCTTCCATGGAGGCACCAGGTAAACTTAAAATTGAATACTCACCTTTCCATGGCAGCATACACCCTCCCTTTCATAATCCTTAAGGTTCTGAAGACTAGTTAAAAGAATACCTGAGGGGGGAACAGCTCTATTTTTTTATAGAGCTTAAGTGGTCCTGAGGGTTGGACAAGGGCGGAGCAACCATTGGTATTCTGCAATGGGTAGGCACCAGGAAAGGAAAATTATGGAAAGGTGAGCACTCAATTTTCCGTTATTCCTGTATCCCATGCCCAGCACACACATTGGTCTCTTCCTGTATCCCATCCCCAGCACACACATTGGTCTCTTCCTGTATCCCATTCCCAGCACACACATTGGTCTCTTCCTGTATCCCATCCCCAGCACATACATTGGTCTCTTCCTGTATCCCATCCCCAGCACACACATTGGTCTCTCCCATGTATCCCATCCCCAGAACCCACATTGGTACCTCCCCTGTATCCCATCCCCAGCACACACATTGGTCTCTTCCTGTATCCCATCCCCAGCACACACATTGGTCTATTCCTGTGTCCCATCCCCAACACACACATTGGTCTCTTCCTGTATCTAATCCCCAGCACACACATTGGTCTCTTCCTGTATCCCATCCCCAGCACACACATTGGTCTCTTCCTGTATTCCATCCCCAGCACACACATTGGTCTATTCCTGTATCTAATCCCTGGTGTTCTGCCGAGAAAGGTCCCACGTCGGATAGTGTCCTCCCTGTACTGTGCAGGCGCAGCACTTGCGCAGTACGGAGAACAAAGGAGCTGCCAAAAGTCTCCGAAAATGAACAGCTGTTGATCAGCCGTACACGGCGCATGCGCAATTAAGACTTCATTGTGCCACATGCTCTCGCATGCTCCCGATGCTCGTGCAACTCTGCAAGGGGCGGGTGTATTATTAATTTAACTCTGCAAGGGGCGGATGCATACAGAAGAAGAAGCTCTGCCCATCATGCGTATGCATCTGCCCCTTGCGGAGTTGCACGAGCATGTGTGGCACAATGTAGACTTAATTGCGTATGCGCCGTGTACAGCTCGTCAACAGCTGTTCATGTTCGGAGACTTTCGGCTGCTCCTTTGTTCTCCGTACTGCGGCTCAGTGGCAACGAGCACTGAAGACAATCTACCGCACCTCTCCCTGGAAATTGACCCCATTGAGGATCTCCACATTTAAACCCCACCTACCCTCTCTATGTTGGAGAGGCTGTGGAGAAGAAGGGTTCCTATTTCATATCTTTTGGAGCTGTCCACTTCTAAACAGTTTCTGGAAAGAAATCTTCTGTCTTATCTTTCCCAATCCCCAATTACTCCTTCACCTGGCCTAGCCTTGCTTAACCTCTCTATAGAGTCTATTCCCCCACATCTGCACACCATAGTTACCCACATCCGATTGGCAGCAAGATTATCAATTATCAGGCTTTGAAAGTCTATCACTCCTCCATCAATAGGGAACACAGTCCAACTGATTCAAACCCATTACACGTATGAAATAATATTGTCTTCAAACAGGGAAGCATACCTTCACTCCCAAAAAGCCTGGGGCCCATGGGTGCACTGGTATACACACTAGTTCCCTTCATTCCATTTCTAAATGAATCCTCTTGGTGAAATTTCCCTCCTTCGTTGACAATGTCTTTTTTTTTTTTTTTCTTTCTTCCACTCCTCTTATTCTAAATAGTCTTCCGGGCAAATCTGAGGCTTATCTTCATAGTACGCTCCATGTGAATTGCACACTATATGCCAGTACTAACTGTTTTATGTTATTTGCTGATCACACTGTTCTCACATTATTTGATTAGTCTGCATTTGCCATTTCTTGTTGCTGATTGGTATATCTACACTTTAAAAACTCAATAAAAAATTATTGAACTGATAATCGTTTTAAAATACATCAGAAATAACACACACTTCTACAGAAGCAGATAGGTCACATGGGGCATGGTGGAGAACTGATTACCTACAGCAACCTCTGGAGAAGTGACTGTTCCCCCCCTCCCCTCCCCAATTGAAAATTAAACCTTCTTAAGAAAGCCTGATAAAGCTGTGGGCGGAGCCTGACAGGACCTGCCAGCCAATAGCGGCTCAAGCAGCTACCTAGGAAGTCTGCAGGCATGGAAAAATCCCACATTTTCCTGAGAACTGACACAATGGCAGCACAAAGCTGTCCTGTAACCACAGCTGGGAGTGGGAGCAGGAGGATTACATAGACACTGGAATTTCCTCATACAGTTGGAAAGTCAAAAAAATAGAAAATCATCAAAAAGTTAATTTATTTCAGTAATTCAATTCAAAAAATGAAACTCATATTTTATATAGATTTGTTACACACAGAGTGATATATTTCCAGCATTTCTTTCTTTTAATTTTGATGATTATGACTTACAGTTAGTGACAACCCAAAATTCAGTATCTCAGAAAATCAGAATATTGTGAAAAAGTTGAATATTGTAGACTCATGGTGTCACACTCTAATCAGGTAATAAACTCAAAACACCTGTAGAGGTTTCCCGAGCCTTTAAATGGACTCTCAGTCTGGTTCAGTAGGTTACACAATCATGGGGATTGTCCAAAAGGCAGTCATTGACACCATCCACAAGGAGGGTAAGTCATAATAGGTCATTGCTAAATAAGCTGGCTGCTCACAGAGTGCTGTATCCAAGCATATTAATGGAGAGTTGAGTGGAAGAAAAAAGTGTGGTAGAAAAAGGTGCCCAAGCAACAGGGATAACCACAGCCTTTAGAGGATTATGAAGCAAGGGCCATTTAATAATTTGGGGGGTTCACAAGGAGTGGACTATGGCTGGTGTCAGTGCTTCAAAAGCCACCACACACAGACGTATCCAGCACATGGGCTACAACTCTCATATTCCTTCTTTAAAGCCACTCCTGAACCAGAGACAACAGCAGAAGCATCTTACCTGGGCTAAGGAAGAAAAGGACTGGACTAGTGCCTTGTGGTCAAAATTTCTCTTTTCAGATGATAGTAAATTTTGCATCTCATTTGGAAATCAAGGTTCCAGAGTCTGGAGGAAGAGTGGAGAAGCACAGCATCCAAGTTGCGTGAGGTCCAGTGTGAAGTTTCCACAGTCCGTGATGATTTGG
Organism: Lithobates septentrionalis; assembly: GCA_037952835.1. Taxonomy (NCBI): domain Eukaryota; kingdom Metazoa; phylum Chordata; class Amphibia; order Anura; family Ranidae; genus Lithobates; species Lithobates septentrionalis. The sequence continues at coordinate 177,222 of JBBDGP010002677.1, read as the reverse complement.
GCATCACGGACTGTGATGCTGGTGTTGGTCCACTGGGTTTTATCAAGTCCAAAGTCAGTGCAGCCCTCTAGAAGGAAATTCTAGAGCACTTCATACTTCCCTCTGCTGACCAGCTTTATGGAGATGCTGATTTCCTTTTTCCAGTAGGACTTGGCAACTGCCTACACTGACAAAACTACCAATACCTGGTCACATGATTATGGTATCACTGTGCTTCATTGGCCAGCAAACTCGCCTGACCTAAACCCTATAGAGGATTTGTGGGGTATTGTCAGGAGGAAGATGAGAGACACCAGACCCAACAATGCAGACGAGTTGAAGGCCGCTATCAAAGCAACCTGGGCTTCCATAACACCTCAGCAGTGCCACAGGCTGATCTCCTCCATGCCACGCCGCATTGATGCAGTAATTCATGTAAAAGGAGCTCTGACCAAGTATTGAGTGCATACTATACTGTACATGGAAAGACTTCTCACTAAGCCAACATTTTTGTATTAAAAATCCTTTTTTTATTGGTCTTATGTAATAATCTAATTTTCTCAGATCTTGAATTTTGGGTTATCACTAGCTGTAAGTGAGGATGAGCCGAACACCCCCTGGTTCGGTTCGCAGCAGAACATGCGAACAGACCAAAACTTTGTGGGAACACACGAACCCCGTTAAAGTCTATGGGACTCGAATGTGAAAAATCAAAAGTGTTAATTTTAAAGGCTAATATGCAAGTTATTGTCATAAAAAGTGTTTGGGGACCCGGGTCCTGCCCCAGGGGACATGTATCAATGCAAAAAAAGTTTCAAAAACGGCAGTTTTTTCGGGAGCAGTGATTTTAATAATGCTTTAAGTGAAATAATAAAAGTGAAATATTCCTTTAAATATGGGGAGATGTCTATAGTATGCCTGTAAAGTGGCGCATTTTTACTGTGTTTAGAACAGTTCCTGCACAAAATGACATTTATAAAGGAATAAATGTAATTTAAAACTGCTTGCGGCTGTAATGTAATGTTGCCCCCCCAGCCCATTACTAGGCCCTTTGGGTCTGGTATGGATATTAAGGTGAGCCCCACACCCAAATTAAAAAAAAGGGGTGGGGCCCCAGGCCCTATATACTCTGAACAGCAGCAGTATACAGGCGGTCCCCGGGTTACAAACAAGATTTGTAGGTAGGGACTGTAGGTTTATTCTTAAATTGAATCTGTTTGTAATTTGGAACAGGTACATTTTCTAAGTGTAGCTCCAGCCAAAATCTACTTTTAAGCTTTTTGGATAACATAGGGAAGGGTTATCATCGCCCCTGTAACATTTGTTTTACTGTCTGTGCCCCTGTTCAGAAGATTTCACCTAAATTTCTGTCCCAATGAGAATTGGATTTTGAAAATTTTGGGTTGTTGTAGAAACAAGGATTGGTGATAAAGCATCAGTGGAGACACCTTTTTCCCATATTACCTCTTACAGGAGAGAATTTCCCTTCCTAGGCGTAGATTTCCTTTCACTTTCTCTTGTCTCCCTCTGTTTGTAAGTAGGAGTCATTTGTAAGTCGGATGTTTGAAAATAGGGGAGCACCTGTATATACTATACCGTCTGCCCTATACACTCGGTGGAAAATTGAGCCTTAGGTGTTGGTGGTACCAGAACACTGTAAGCCCTTACAGTTACTCTTGGTGGGCGCTGGAACGGGCCCTGTTGTGAAATATTATATCAAGAATTTTAATTACATGCCCCCATTAAACAGGGGCAGAAATATTGGGTCTTAGGCGGTGGTGGTGGTGGTGGCACAACACTGTAAAGCCTCACAAACACTTTTGTTGAGTGCAGGAACAGGCCCTGCTGTGAAATATTAGATCAAAAATTGTAATTACGCACCCCTGTTAAACAGGGACAGAAAAATTGGGCCTTAGGCGGTGGTAGTGGTGGTGGTGGTGGCACAACACTGTAAAGCCTCACAGATACTTTTGTTGAGCGCAGGAACAGGCCCTGCTGTGAAATATTAAATCAAAAATTGTGATTACGCGCCCCTGTTAAACAGGGGCAGAAAAAATTGGGCCTTAGGCAGTGGTGGTGGTGCCACAACACTGCAACCCCTCACAGATACTCTTGTTGAGCGCAGGAACGAGCCCTGCTGTTAAATATTTGATCAAAAATTGTACCTACATGCCCCTGTTAAACAGGGGCAGAAAAATTGAGCCTTAGGCAGTGGTGGTGGTGCCACAACACTGCAACCCCTCACAGATAGCGCAGGAACGAGACCTGCTGTTAAATATTTGATTCAAAAATTGTAATTACTCCCTTGTTAAACAGGGGCAGAAAAATTGGGCCTTAGGCAGTGGTGGTGGTGCTACAACACTGTAAAGCCTCACAGATACTTTTGTTGAGTGCAGGAATGAACCCTGCTGTGAAATATTAGATCAAAAATTGTAATTACGTGCCCCTGTTAAGCAGGGGCAGAAAAATTGCAACTTAGGTAGTGGTGGTGGTACTCTGAACCGAAAATATTCTTAGAAGCTATCATCATAAAAATTGAGGAGGAATAGGATAGTCACTCAGCATATGCAGTCTTCAAGGGATCCCACATCCATAGAAAAATCAATCGGTTACATCAGCATCAGGTGCTTGGTAGCTGGTGATCCAAGACTGATTCATTTTTATGAATGTGAGCCAATCAACAGAGTCTGTGGACAGGCGCACTCTGTGATCAGTTACAAAGCCTCCAGCAGCACTGAATGTGCGTTCAGAAAGAACGCTTGATGCAGGACTGGCCAGTAGCTCAATTGCAAATTGAGCAAGCTCTGGCCAGTAGTCCATCCTCAAGACCCAGTAACCTAGTGGATGTTCTGGTGGAAAGGTCTCCAAGTCTGATCTTGCCTCTAGATATTCCTGCACCATGTAATTTAGACACTGGCGATGGTTGCTGGAACGGATCAGACCTGGGCGCTGAGGACTGAAGAATTGCCTGAAGGCATTGGTCAGCCAGCCACCTTCTCCACCGCTCTTACTGTGACTGAACCAAGCCTCAGCAACACGTTGTCCAGCACCAGGAAATTGTAACCTCCCAGGCTCTGGAAACGCATTGCACAAACCTTTCTGCAAGGCCTCCCGAAGATGTTTCATCCTCTGCTCCCTCTGTGAAGGCTGGATAAGTTCTGCAACCTTACCCTTGTAACGTTGATCAAGAACGGTTGCCAGCCAGTAATGATCCCTCTCCTTGATACCACGAATCCTAGGGTCCTTTCGCAGGCTTTGCAGGATCAGGGAGGTCATACAGCGTAGGTTTGCAGAGGCATTTGATCCTGAGTCCTCTGGGTCACTAAGGATTACATGATCCTCAGCCACCTCCTCCCAGCCACGTACAACTCCATGGGTTTCTGGGGACTGCAAACGATCCCTTGAAGACTGCTGCTGATGCTGAGTGTTATCCTCCACTTCCATGCTAACACAATCCTCCTCCTCCTCCTCTTCTTCTTCCTGTGTGATCGGCGGGCCTGCAGGAATACTAGTATCTGGATAAAGGGGGCCTTGAGAGGTAAGGAAGTCCTCCTCTTCCTCCCGCTGTTCTGCCTCAACTGCCCTGTCCATTATTCCATGCAGCGTGTGCTCCAACAGGAAGACAAGAGGGACAGTATCACTGATGCATGCACTGTCACGTCTCACCACCCTTGTGACCTCCTCAAATGGTGACAGGACAGTACATGCATCCTTGATCAGTAGCCACTGGCGTGGCAAAAAAAAGCCAAGCTCCCCTGACCCTGTCCTGGTGCCATACTCACACAGGTACTCATTGATGGCCCTCTGCTGCGTTTGCAGCCACTGCATTATTGCCAACTTTGAGTTCCACCTGGTGGGCATGTCACAAATGAGGCGGTTTTTGGGCAGGTTGCATTCTCTTTGAATGTCAGCCAGCCGAGCACTGGCATTATTTGACCGGCGGAAATGACCACAGACTTTCCTGGCCTGCCTCAGGAGATCCTGTAAGCCCGGGTACCTGCTCATGAACTGCTGCACCACCAAATCCAGGACGTGAGCCAAACTGGGGTAGGGAGATTTACCTGCTAAAATCCGATGTTGGTGTACCACTAGCAGATTGGCTGCAAGTACTTGGGACACCTATTTCTATACCTTCATTCCTCTCAGTGCAGGTTTCTGAGAGGACTGGAGGTATAGTGGGGTTGGAGATCCCAGCTGATGAGGAGCAAGGAGAGGTCCGCCTTATTCTTCCTTTTTGCCAATAGACTGCATGGGAGGTCATCATATGTCTGGTCAAGCATGTGGTGCCCAAGCGGCTGCTGTTCTGGCCACGCTTGATACACTTCAGACATATGTTGCAAACAGCAATATCTGCTGCACTCATGTCAAAAAAGGCCCACACCAAAGAACTTTTCAAAATATGTGGGGAGTCAGCAGTGCCCTGCACCTGCATAGCTCTGCGGTGTGATGCAATAGGGTGGTTGCCCTTAGGCTGCCCCCTGGAGGGCATCCTGCCTCATTGGAGATGTGCCTCCTCCTCTCTTCTATCAGGTACCCAAGTAGAGTCAGTGACCTCATCATCCCCTCTCTCCTTGTCACTGGAGCAAACTTGGCAGTATGCTGCAGCTGGGGGAACATGACTGCCAGTCTCTTGACCTTCTTGGGCACCCCCTCTCTCTAGGCTCACTTTACTCCCTTCCTCAACCTGGGTACCATCATCGGAGCCGTCAAATCGCTGCGCATACCCAACACTGTGGTCGAATAGTTCGGGGGACTCCTCCGTGCAAGATGGTGCGGCTAGGGAAGGAGTGACTGTTGACATGGAGCCGATGGAATAGGCCACTTTGGCAGCTGCTTTGGCAGACAAACTACTATGAGCCTGGGTGACAGAGGATGAGGAGGGCTTTGTTATCCATTCAACCAACTCTTCTGCACGTTGTGGCTCAATAACACGGCCAGCTGCAGAAAAAAAGGACAAGCGTGCCCCGCGGCCACATGCTGAGGATGCACCATGTCCACGACCAGCACTGTCGACTGTAGACACAGAGTCTGCTTGCCCTCCTTTAGTGGCCTGTGAGCGTCTGCCTCTCCTTGGTGGCCTTCCAGACATGCTGTAAATTTTGTTTAGCAAAACCACACTACACTGTATTGTGTACTGTGTACACCACCAGGAAAGTAGTAGCAACTGCACTAGGGGTGCACAGTACTGTGTACACCTACAGAAGTTTAATAACAACTATGGGTGCACTGTATGCATTGTGTACACCACCAGGAAAGTAGTAGCAACTGCACTAGGGGTGCACGGTACTGTGTACACTAACAGAAGTTTAATAACAACTATGGGTGCACTGTATGTATTGTGTACACCACCAAGAAAGTAGTATCAACTGCACTGTGGGTGCACGGTACTGTGTACACCAACAGAAGTGTAATAACAACTATGGGTGTACTGTATTGACCACCAGAAAAGTAGTAGCAACTGCACTATGGGTGCACAGTACTGTATACTGAATATTAGAGTATACTAGTATACTCTAAGTATATTCTAAGTATATTAGAAACAGTACACCAGGAACAGCCTGCAGTGAGATATAGCTAAACTGTATGCAGTGGATATGTATATATATATATATGTGACTATCTGTATATATATATATATATATATAAAAATACACTGCAGCTAACTGAATCACCTGCCTGCCTGAAGTATATAAGAAACAGTACACCAGGAATGGCCTGCATTCAGATATAGCTAAACTGTATGCAGTGGAGATATATATATATATATATATATATATATATATATATATATATATATATATATATATATATATATATATATATATGACTATCTGTATATCTATATATTAAATACACTGCAGCTAACTGAATAATCTGCCTGCTCAATCTAAATCGCACTCTCTCTCTGTCAACAACACACTACACAGGGCCGATGTGCAGGCAGCCTTATATAGTGTCGGGCGTGGTCCCCCTGAGCCATGACTGGCGAAAGCCACCCTGCCTTTGGCCAATTATGTCTCTCTTAGCTGAGGGCGCTGTGATTGGCCAAAGCATGCAGGTCATGGTGCATGCTCTGGCCAATCATCACACAGCAATGCACTGCGCTCCCGCAGTGCATTATGGGCCATTACGCGCCGCTCGAATTTGCCGCGAATGGCCTATAATGTTCAGTTTTCGACGAACGGGCGAACAGCCAATGTTCAAGTCGAACTCATGTTCAACCCGAACAGAAAGCTTATCCCTAGCTGTAAGCCATAATCATCCAAATTAAAAGAAAGAAATGCTTGAAATCTATCACTCTGTGTGTAACACATCTATATAAAATATATGAGTTTCACTTTTTGGATTGAATTACTGAAATAAATGAACTTGATGATATTCTATTTTTTTGAGATGCAACTGTCCATGAAAAACAACATATAGAAATGTATATCTATGACATATACCGCAGTGCTGTACAGAGAACACCAAGCTAGTCAAGTCAGTCTGACATATACCGCAGTGTTTACAGTGTTTATAACCCCCCCCGTGCTGTGAGGTAGGTTCTTGGTTCCGGAAGTGGCCATAAATTATTTGGAACAGCCAGTTCTGATGGTGAGTCGGAGTTCAGGTTTCCAACAGCAGCACATCATCAATATTGCAGCAAGTCCAAAAACAACATGACGGCCATGGGTAGCCCCATAGAATTGTTTATTTGGCCCCTAAATAATATTGTACTTTTCTCAATGCACAATTCATACAAAGATATATTCAACTATTTGTGAATTCAGACTTTGTATCAGCAGTAACAGGAATGTCCACAGCAGGAGGAAGGAGGTCCTGATTCCTCCTGCTGGTGATCCCTCTAGTGATATAAAGATCTATATAGAGGAATCAGGACCTCCCATCAATGAATGTTTGCATGCTTCCTTTCATTCGGGAGTCAGGATACAGACACAGTCCTTCACTGTCGCTGCTCCTCTGACACTGTGTGCGAATGGAGCGGCAGCTTTCTGGTGATGCTGAGACTTAGTTGCTTGCTGCAGAGAGAAGAGAGTAGGAACACCAGTGGCCGGGCACCCTAGGCAGCAGTGTGCCCTAGGCGGCTGCCTAGTTTGCCTAGTGGTAGCACCGGCCCTGGTCCTGATTCCTCTATATAGATCTTTATATCACTGGGGGAGGGAGGTCACCAGCAGGAGGAAGGAGGTCCTGATTCCTCTATATAGATCTTTATATCACTGGAGGGGTCACCAGCAGGAGGAAGGAGGTCCTGACTCCTTTAGATCTTTATATCACTGAAGGGGTCACCAGCAGGAGGAAGGGTTTTCTGGTTCTTCTATATAGATCTTTATATCACTAGAGGGGTCACCAACAAGAGGAAGGAGGTCCTGATTCCTCTATTTAGACCTTTATATCACTAGAGGGGTCACCCCCAGGAGGAAGGGGGTTCTGATTCTTCTATATATATCTTTATATCACTAGAGGGATCACCAGCAGGAGGAAGGTTCTGCTTTGTAGATCTTTAGTTGGACCTCATTTAGAATACTGTGTCCAGTTCTGGAGATCTCATTTACATAAAGATATTGATAAGATAGAACGAGTCCAGAGATGGGGAACACACATGGTGAAAGGTCTGAGGTATAAAACATATCAGGAGAGACTGCAGGAACTTCATATGTCCAGTCTGGAGGAAAGAAGAGAAAGGATGGACATGATTGAAATCTTTAAATACATCAAGAGGGTGAATAAGAATCTTGAGGGCGGGGTTTTCAATATGAAGCCAAAATGAAGAACACGAGGACATGACCTCCAACTAACTGGAGGAAAGTTCCAAACTAATTTTAGAAAGTAATATTTTACTGAAAGGGTAGTTGATGCTTGGAATAGACCTCCAGCAGAGGTAGTTAGTCAGTCAGAAATACGTGGCTTCAAACACGCTTGGGACAAACATAGATCTATACTCAGACAAAAAAGACAACAAAATCCAAATATTTTTTTTTTTAAATATTTAAATAAAAAAAAAAGTATGATGACATGCATGTCATGTGATGCCAGGGGTTTTTATGTGATGTAATGTGTATAAGGTAATGTAAATTGTTACTTTGTGTTGTAAAAATGACTTTGAGGAAAGTCATCTTTTGCCCCATTGCTGTTTGTGGTGAGTGGTGACATCCCAGCCGAGTGACAATGGATGACCCATGCTCAGTCACACCGGATCCACACTTTATTAGTTCTCATTCACATTTCATTCGTTCTCTGTAATGAGCGGTTCTGGAACAATTCCCAGTCCAGGGAGCACTGGGCGGGGTAATCCCTTCAACATGACTGGTTCCACCTTCAGTAGACCTATATATGAAGGTGTAGAGGTGTGTAATAGAATGTATAAACAACTGTGACTCCATCTTAAAGATTCTCTTCTATTTTATATAGTTACATAGTTACATAGTAGGTGAGGTTGAAAAAAGACACAAGTCCATCAAGTCCAACCTATGTGTGTGATTATGTGTCAGTATTACATTACATATCCCTGTATATTGCGGTCATTCAGGTGATTATCTAATAGTTTCTTGAAGCTATCAATGCTCCCCGCTGAGACCACCGCCTGTGGAAGGGAATTCCACATCCTTGCCGCTCTTACAGTAAAAAACCCTCTACGTAGTTTAAGGTTAAACCTCTTTTCTTCTAATTGTAATGAGTGGCCACGAGTCTTATTAAACTCTCTTCTGCGAAAAAGTTTTATCCAGTAGAAGTGAACATTTTGCTGTGTGTGTTTGTGTTTTGCCATAATCAGCTTAAAGGTTTGCATAGAACCACACCCTATGAGATATTGTACATAAGCCGAATTTGTGTCAGCAAAAGTCATTAGCTAATTCTAGTCAAGCAGCCTGTTGTATAAGCAAAATTATCAAAATAGTTCTTGTTATACCAAATTCAGCAGTTTTAATCATGATAAGAAAATACTGAGTTTGTTTAACTTTTAGAAACATATGCATTAAAACACAGCTCCTCCCTTCTTTCTTTTGCATATAAGGCACTGTGGTATTCAGTAAAGGTCAGAGATCTTATGAACACTCTCCAGCTCGTTTCCCCCTGTCTTATTTGGTCTCTAACGAATTTTGAGGTCACTGAAGCTCTTCCTGCATTAACTGAAGTACACCTGGGTGGCGTCTGATAAGGAAGCAGAATGGCAGATAAAGTGAGTATGAGCACTGAAAGAAGCTGCAAAAGCTAAACAAATGGGTTCTGTGGACTGTAAGCAGTGGTGGGTGTAGTGCTGCTGGGTGTGGGCAGTGGTTGGTATAGTGTTGCTGGGAGAGGACAGTGGTGGGTATAGGTTTTCTTGGTGTGGACATAGGTTGGTGTAGGGTTGCTGGGTGTGGGAATAGGTTAGTATAGGGTTGCTGCCTGTTGGTATTGATGGGTATAGTGTTTGCTCTGTGGGGACAGTGGTGGGCATAGCTTGCTGGGTGTGGTTGGTATAGTGCTACTGGGTAGGGGCATTGGTGGGTATAGGGCCATTGGGTGTGGGCAGTGGTTAGAATAGTGTTGCTGGGTGTTGTCAGTTGTTGTATAGGGTTGATGGATGTTGGCAATGGTGCATATAGTGCTGTTGAGTATGAGTAGTGGTTGGTATAGTATTGCTGGGTGAGGGCATAGGCTGGTATAAGGTCAATGGGTTTGGGCAGTGGTGGGTATAGTGTTGCTTGGTGTGGGCATTCAAGGGTATAGGGTTTCTGGGTGTGGGCAGTGGTTGGTATAGTTTTGTTGGGTGATAGCAGTGGTTGGTATAGTGTTTCTGGATGTGGGCATTGGGGTGGGTACAGGGTTTCCTGATGTGGGCAGTGGTTGGTATAGTGCTCCTGGGTGTGGGCAGTGGTGGGTATAGTGTTGCTGGGTTTGGGAAGTGTTTGGTTTAGTGTTTCACATTGTGGGCAGTGATTGGTATTGTGCTGCTGGATGTGGGCATTAAAGAGTATACGGTTGCTGGGTGTGGGCAGTGGTTGACATAGTTTTGCTGGGAGATGGCAGTGGTTGGCATAGTGTTGCTGGGTAAGGGAAATGCTTGGTGTTGGGTTGATGACTGTGGGCAGTGGTGCATAAAGCGCTGCTGGGTGTGGGCATTGGTTGGTATAGTGTTGCTGGGTGTGGGTAGAGGTGAGTATAGTGTTGCTGGGTGTGGGTAGTGGTCAGTATAGTGTTGCTGGGTGTGGGTAGTGGTGGGTATAGTGTTGCTGGGTGTGGCTAGTAGTGAGTATAGTGTTGCTGGGTGTGGGTAGTGGTGAGTATAGTATTGCTGGGTGTGGGTAGTGGTGGGTATAGTGTTGCTGGGTGTGATTAGTGGTGAGTATAGTGTTGCTGGGTGTGGGTAGAGGTGAGTATAGTGTTGCTGGGTGTGGGTAGAGGTGAGTATAGTGTTGCTGGTGTGGGTAGTGGTCAGTATAGTGTTGCTGGGTGTGGGTAGTGGTGGGTATAGTGTTGCTGGGTGTGGGTAGTGGTGGGTATAGTGTTGCTGGGTGTTGGTAGTGGTTGGTATAGTGTTGCTGGGTGTGGGTAGTGGTTGGTATAGTGTTGCTGGGTGTTGGTAGTGGTTGGTATAGTGACGCTGGGTGTTGGTAGTGGTTGGTATAGTGTTGCTGGGTGTGGGCAGTGGTGAGTAATAATCACTCCCCTCTCTATTATACAGGGTGTAATAATCATCCCCTCTCTCTATTATACAGGGTGTATTAATTCTCTCCTTCCTCTCATACAGGCTATTAGACCTGGTTTTCGCGTGGAGGTGGAGGGCTTCATTCCGCATGGCTGTAAATTGTAGGTGAAGATTCTATCCTCGGCTACTTATTGTACAATATATGTCTGCTCTCTGTATAATACTGATGTAGCACTCTGGGGTTTAGTCAGGGAGCTCCTCACAAATGTACTTGCCAGGAATAGTTATCTTAGTCGATTGATAGAGATCTATTGATTTCTCCCTAAGTTTGGCCTTGTTGCACTTTTCTCTTCTACCACTAGGTGGCCGGGTACTTGCTGGTACTAGATATGAGAAGGGCAACTCAAGGTCAGGTTATGAGTATATGGTTATCTCAGCCAATGGGCAGGGGTTTTCTTGAACCCCTTGTCCTGCTGGGAGAACCTATATATTCGGGTGGAGTCAGGTGATCTATGTTCTGTGCCACCTAGATGGCTGTCTGGGTAGACGCGTGTCGTAGGTCATGGGCTGCTAGGCTGGAGATGGGGCCTATCCCAGGGGGCATCAGGCTGCCAGGTTGTGTGACATCCAGAAGTAAGAGAGCAGCGCAGGGTTGGGATTGCAGCTTGCAGTACAACCAGAAAAAAACTCTTTTACATCCAAGAACTGTCTGGCACCCAAAAACTTAGTATATAAAATATTATCTGCAACTTAATATCTTTAATCCACAATCCCATGTATACTGTGGTATTATATATGTCCTTATAGATATCCAACAAAGTGAAGTCTGTGCTAATTTTAGTTGAATCAGTCTCTTATAAAAGTGTGTGTTTTTCTCCGTGATGTGGCATCCCAACTTCTATGAACGGTATCACTTTCATGCCAAATACAGACACTCCCCGTGTCACCAAAATTGCTGGTCCTCCAATTTCCTCTGCCCACTAGGGCCCCTTTCAGTATAACTCCCAGTGCTCCGGTATATATAGGGGTAGGTGTCCTAAAGTAGGTGCCCGGAAACAAAGTTGCATAAATGTGTCTTTTGCTTATTATTAGAATTCCAGCATTACTGTTTTGTTCTTTCTTACGAGGAGTTTGCAAATTTAAAATTGTAAGAAGATCCCTGGCAGGATATCGACTCAGTGAAGTCCTTTCTATGGCACAGCGAGGCATTTGTTTCTTATAAACTTGCCCCTTTAGTTATTTAAGAACTGTCAGACGGTGGAAGCGTACTTTTTTTTTTTTTGGATTGGCGGTGATGTCGTCATTGACATTGGATCTACATGGGGGGGGGGCATTTTTAAAATATTATATTACTTTTTTTTTTTTTTTAAATAAAAGACTTGTCAAAAACACCGTCTTTTTTTTTTTACACTACGCTTTTTTTTGGGGGGGGGGTGAGTAGGGTTCAGGGGGCTCGTTCATTCCCTCACTTTCCTGACCTGCTGGGCTGCATGCTCAGATAAGGGTCTGGTATGGATTTTGGGGGGGACACCACACCATTTTTTTTTTAAATATTTTGGCGTGAGGGTTCCCTTAAAAATCCATACCGGATCCAAAGGGTCTGATATGGATTGGTGAGAGGGGGGGCATATCAGTTTTTTTTTTTTATTGCCGGAAATTCTTTTTTTTACATTCAGCTGTCAGCGGAGAACCCCGATGACAGGTGATGACTCACCAGTTATTAAGGACGCGGTGGCCACTTGCTCCTTAATGCCTTGCCTATTTATTAATGTAAATAAATATGCCAGCCAGTTTATTAGCGTTTTTTTGTGAATGTCCAAAAACTTTTTGAAAAACACTGAGCGGTATTTTACAGCATTTTTTAAAGCGGAAGTAAACTCATCGATGTAACATTTTTAAAAAACGCGTTGCACATTACATTCCCGGCATTTCAGGTATGCTAACTGTCACATTGGCTTCCTTGGCTGAAAACGATAGGAGAGTTTGCTTCAACTTTAAGGAGAAACGTACGGCTTTGCAAATGGAGCCCACTAGACTGATTCAATCAATATTAGCACAGACTTCACTTTGTTGGATATCTATAAAGACACATTGCATAGAATACTACAACCTACAAGGGATTGTGGATTAAAGATATTAAGTTGCAGATAATATTTTATATTGGAGCACGTTATTGTTTTTGAATTAAGATTTTGCACATAACATCACTCATTTTATGTTTATTTTATGTATATTAGCAGCACAGCATCACTTGATTCTATTTTACATGATACATAGTTGTGGGAACACCATTTAGTGCTTTTGCGCAGCTATTACAATGTAATAATTACATGGTAACTGATTGTTTGCAATAAACACATATTACTGGTAGCACAGGAGTACACTTCATTAATATTTTTTTTAATATTTTGGCTCAGCAATTTTTTTTAAGGCACTTTTTTTTCCGGGGGACCTCAAAGCACTTTATCTACAGTTGGGGCAGATATCTTGGGTGATTTTTGGAAAATGTAAACATAATTTGCTATCAGGAACTATCATTAAAAGTGTCAGAAGTCCCCCTGAAACCCACGGGAGGACCACTGGTGAATGACTCGAGTATTATATCCAACAAGGTCAGCTGAGCAAAATAATCGTTTTTTTATGTATTTCTAGTTTCGTCATAAACATGGGAAAAGATCCTAATAATTTAGTGATACACCTTGAACCTCGATTTGACTATCGTGGAGACAAGGGCAAAATAGTCTTGAACTCAAGGAATGGCGGTACCTGGGGAACTGAGCAGAAGGAAGGCTACTTCCCCTTCCAAACGGGATCAGACACCAAGGTACGTCTACACTGGGAGGGGCGGGACAAATGTTGGATGGGGCAAAGTGACATCACTGTTCATATTGGACGCATTGAGGGGTTATTTACTAAAACTGGAGACTACAAAATCTGGTGCAGCTGTGCATGGTAGCCAATCAGCTTCTAACTTCAGCTTGTTCAATTAAGCTATGACAAAAAAAAAAAAAAAAAATTGAAGCTGATTGGTTTCTTTGCAGAGCTGCACCAGATTTTACACTCTCCAGTTTTAGTAAACCCCATAAAATTGTCCCTAGTATATGTATGAATGTGTGTTCGGGACCTTAGGTTGTAAGCTCCTTGAGGGTAGGGACTGATATGAATGTACAATGTATATGTAAAGCGCTGCGTACATTGACGGCGCTATATAAGTACCTGAAATAAATAAATTAATAAATAATATCCATCCACGAAAGGTTCAGTAGGCAGACAGTGACGGCTCAGGTGAAGGGTATAAAGGCTTTGCTATGATGGTCGCCCCTTCAGCTCATTCCATGAAGGATGAGAACCTCCCACATAGAAAGATCCAATGGATTCCATCATACATTGTGTGCTATGATATACCACCTAGTGCATGATTGCTGTTGGTCAGATCACTGATTGTCAGAATTATCGGCTTATGAAATTTTTCATGTAACATTTCATTTCTATTTTGTGTATGTACGTGTTATTGGAAATGTTCTGTTTGTGAGATGATTATTATAGGAAGAGGGAATGGGGATCAGGAAATCCCTGACATGGAATGTCACTATAAGGTCCTCTGTAGAGGCTCAATCTGGGGAGTAGTGGGGGGGGGGGGGGGCTGGCCGGGAACTGAAGCTCATCACCATCATGCTACAAATCTGTTATAGCCAGACCAATGTGTGTACCGCGGATGGGATACAGGGGGGACCATTGTCAATGCTGGGGATAGAATAATAGAAAGGATCCAATGTGAATTCCAGGGGAAGGATACAGGGGAGGGTCCAATGTGAATGCCAGGGGGAAGAGTGCAAAGGAGCTACCAATGTGTGTGATAGGAAGGAAAACAGGGGGATACCAATGTGTGTGATTGGGGGGGATACGGGGAATGGATATTACTGCTGATGAATGCTCTGTTCATCTACATTTCTCTCTGGGGGCAGAATTCCTCAGACACTAAAAGTGAGAAGGCTGAATTCTATATGGGGTAGAATAAGAAATAACTGACCCAGAATAATGGTATTCTCACCAACAATTCTCATTTACCCCAAGCCAGTCATAGTAGATGGGACCCCTATCAAGGACACATATGAATTGGAGCCATGGCTGGGATGGTGGCACATGTGGCCCTTATCAGGACAGGCATGTATTGGGGACCCTGGAAGTGGGAGATTGTTGTTTTTGGGGTTTTTTTGTTTCTTTTTTTATCAGTATAGAAATAGACGTAAGAATTAGATACACTGCAGACATGGTTTGTACATGGCAATCTGCAGATAATAGACAAAAACAGTATTATTGAAAATAACAACCGAGAGGTATAACCTTCCCTTGTATGATACAAGCATCAAATGTTAAGCCCAGCCCCCTTTGACAATAAGCCCTGCCCCCTAGGATTCACTGTCTAATGCCAGATGCTTAGTGCACAGTCGAGCCTTTGTCATGTTTGTGGTAGGGGTAGGATAATGGAAAGGCTGCTGTATACTATGCCAGCTACATTTCTCAACCTTTTTGCCCCAGAGGAACCCTTAAAAAGTGTTCAGGTACCAATTCATTGGTAGTCAGTGGAAAAAAATGCCCCTTACATTGGTGGCCAGTAGTAAGAATACCCCACTTACAGTGGTGGTCAAAATTCCACTCTTACAGGCAGCAAAAAGATCATTGGTATCTTGAAACTGGCCCCACCAAGTGGTGTTGGGCCCCAGAATGAACAAGCACCATAAAATGAGAGGTTAACCAGCCACAGCTCAATGGATCCCTAGAAACCTCTGAAGGAACCCTGGGTGATAATGGCCGGCATACCGGCACTGCAAACTGGCCAACAGCTATGAATCTCCTGAGGGCTCCAGTCATTATTCTAGGTGACAGATACACCGTCCTCAGAGACTCTGTCACTAAATCATTCCGGCACAGAAGCACCTCCTTCCATTTTTCCTTTCCATTAACAATTTTCTGCAATACATAAATGAAGAATACATAATATAAGTTACATACACATATCATCTTATGGAAAGATTTGCATTGAAAAGAACAGTATGGTGGTGAAGTCTTTGTCTCTGCGGCCAACACTCATTTTTTTATAGCCCAGCAAGCTGACGCTGTGCCACCTCTTTTCTTACAGGTTTCCTTCACGTTTGAGCTAGACAAGATCATCGTACATTTACCTACCGGAAGTCCTTTCTTTTTTCCAATCCGTTTTCCCATAACAGACATCACATACGTATCTGTGGACAGCTTTACGCCCAATTCCATCACACTACAATGAAGAATCCAGCAACAGAGGAGCCGCCTGTCCCCACGTGTCCATATCCAGTCTCTGTGAAATGGTCATAGTGGACAGAGAAGAAAAAATTCTTTAATCCTCCTTTGTAACCCCCCCCCCCTCTCCAATCTGCATTCTTGCTGCTCATGTAGACATACATTGTGCTTTGCTCAGTTCATTTACTAGAAATTAATTTCATCCACACTTAAAAAAAAATCCAATGAGTTCTATAGTGTTTGATCATACCAATCAATTTATTATTTAGTGATAATAACTTTGTATTGCTTGCTCTGCTGCATAGCGCCCCCTGCTGGAGGTTTGTTGCATTACTTATAAATGGCTCACAGTAACCAACAGTGTGTTAATGCAACATTTTCTGTCTGATTTCCTATATTTCCCAATAAAAAACTTTCTGATCTTTTATATCATTAAATTTTTTCTGGCTCCAGACTGAAAGTTGTATAAAGAAATATATTCCAAGCTTTGCAGTGGATTTGCCCGGTATAGGCAGTGGAAGGGTATGGGTAGTAGTTGTGGCAGTGAATGTAGTAGTACCCCAGAATGGGCAGGGACAATGCTGGGGGTAGGAGTTACTGGAGCAGCTTCAGTCTCAGTGTAAGGATAGTAGATTAGACGCAGGGGTCTCCAAACTTTCGAAACAAAGGGCCAGTTTACGGTCCATCAGACATTAGGGGGGCCAGACTCTGATCACTGGGCATAGAACAGGTCCTGATCTCAGTGGAAAAAAAACAATGCCCTTTCTTTGGTGTCGGTGGAAGCAATTGTGCCCCATTGTTGATGTCATTGGGAGGAATAGTGCCCCATCATTGGTGTCATCGGGCCCCATTGTTGGTGCCAATGGTAGAAATTGGGCCCCATCGTTGGCGTCTTTGGGAGAAATTGGACCCCATCATTGGTGTCATTGGGAGGGATTATGCCCCACTGTTAGTATCAGTGGATGAAATGGAGCCCCAAGGGCCAGATAAATGCAAGAAAAGGGCCGCAGTTTGGAGACCACTGGACTAGAGGATAATAGGTTAGGGGTAGTAGTAAAAACATAGAAAGAGTAGTAGTAAAGTAGTAAGTATGTAAATAATAGGAGTAGTAGTAGTAGTAAAGAAGGGGTAGCAGTAGCAGCACTGTATTGTTTATAGATAGTAGAACAATCAGAGTAGTATTATCTGTAACAGTTGGTGTCACAATACAATAGTGGGAGTAGTAGTATTAGCATAGCAAGGGCAGAGGTAAGGTGGGGAAAGTAGCAGTAGTAGAAGCAGTGGGTGCAGCAGCAGCATAGACAAGGTAGTGGTAAGAGAATAAGCCCCCATTCACTCCGGTGTAACCGGTCCAAGTCGCACCCGGCTGTCAGCAATGAAACTGTTCAAATCGGTGCAACTCCGGCTGCGCCGTGCCGCACCGATTTGAGAAGTAGTTTCCTGCACTATTTCAGTGCAGAAACTATTAGTTCAGTTGTGACTTGCATAGACCCCTGTGCATGAAGTCGCACAGATGTCAGCAAAGCCACACATGAAGTCGCACTGATCGGTGGCTTTGAAATCATGCGAAAGTAGCCGCATTCAGTTTGAACCGGGGCTGACTGTGTTGATGGGGGGGAATCAAACGTTTTTCTTTCCTGTAAAACTTGGATGGAGGACAGAAAGTCGCACCGTCTATGACCGGCTTTAGACAGCTAAAGGGCATTGCAGCCATATTAGTGCACTTGCAAATACATTGACCTGCGGCTTTGTAGTAATGCGACTCCAAGTGAAGTCGCACAATTTAGAAGTCGGATTCAGTGTGAATGGGGGGCTAAATATTTGTAGAAGTGGGCGTGGTAGTCATAATATAACAAGGGTGGTGGTAGGAGGATAGGGGGGCTCCAGTCAGTTTTTTTTTAGCAGGTGCTAGGGGGTAAAAGTTGGGGAGCGAAAGCTGAAATTCAACAAAAATTAAAGGCAGACACCACAAGCCGCATTTGGACTGAAAATAAGACAATTATCGCCTTAAAGGGTGATAAAAACCGTGCAGAATAATCACCGGAAGACTGGAAGCACACAAAATGGAACGTCGTGCATCGTACAATCTCAGGAGAGAACATATGAAAACAGCAGAGGAGAACGTAGTCCATTGAACCCGAGAGGATTTCATTTTATGTCCAATCATAAGCATTAAAGCAGAGATACAGCGCGGTATAGAAAATAATCACCCCCTTTAAAATAATCATATTTTGTTGCTTCGCAACTTATAACACCCAAGTGAAAGAATTAACACCCAGAGGCGGCTCTCAAATTAGGCGATCGCCTTAGGCCTCGCCATCGCCGAATTTGCCTGATATGTGCCGCCGGCAAATGACAGGAGTGGGTCCGAGGAAACCTCCTTCACCCCGCTGCTCGAGCCGCCACTAAAAGACTGGAGGGCTCTCTACCCAGTCCCCCTCCTTCCTCCTGTCAGAGTTGAGCAGAGCAGCAGAAAAACGGAGAGGCCGTGTCTGGGTGGAGAGAGAGAGAAGCTGCTGCAGGCTCTTCTCCCCCCCCTCTCCTCCTCTCACCACTGTACTTGTGTTTCTTACCCCTCCTTCTTATTGGACAAGGGGGGAAAAAAAACACTAAAATGAAGCAGAGAGTAGGATTGTGGGAAATGTAGTCCCGAGGGCTGGACATTGCAAAACTAAGGGAAGAAACTGCAGCCCCCAGCATGCCCAGCTGAAGAGGAGGGAGAGAGATCCAGAATCCCGGGGGAATTTTGGGGAAGTGCACCCAGGACTCCATCAGAGAGAATCCCACTGCACTGCACCACCACAGAGAAATCCACACTGCCTAGCACAGTGATGGCGAACCTTGGCACCCCAGATGTTTTGGAACTACATTTCCCATGATGCTCGTGCACTCTGCAGTGTAGTTGAGCATCATGGGAAATGAAGTTCCAAAACATCTGGCGTGCCAAGGTTCTCCATCACTGGGCTAGCACCATCCCTTCTGAAGAAAGGCATGAAGTTATTTCCAGAATACAGATCTGGGCACTACCCAGCGGAGTCGCCACAGGCAACCCAGAATTAGCTAACTCCTGATCAGAGGAACCATTGCTGCTGTATCCCCAGGTCTGGTAAGAGGGCCGGTCGGCCATTATCTACTGCCATCTATAGGAACTGCCCACCCTGTTATTCTTTGGCCCTAATACTGCCCGCAGGCCCTATTCACGGCTGCAAGAGATGAAGATTTAGGACTTAGTGCTAGTTCACACTGCAGCGATGTTCAACATCGGATGTGATTTGTACCACACTGCAGTGCAAATCACATGTGATCTCTGTGCGATGCAATTTCAGCCATACAGATTGTATGGCTGAATTCGTATCGCATTCTGACCAAACTCGCACAGGACCTCTTTTCTGATCTGCAGCAGAATCGGAACGCATAGGTGTTCACACCCATGTGATCCGATTCCTGTCCGAATTTGCAGTTCACACTGCGATATGCAAACTGATTTGGCGGTGTCATTAACTTTGTATTGACACTCCCAGCAGTTCGCATAGGGCAGTGTGAACTGCCCCTGGGAGACATACGATGCGGGAACCCGTAGTGGATTCGCAGGGTTCCCACATCGCTGCAGTGTGAACCAACACTTAGGCTCGGCTCACACTGGTGCGATGCGAGAACCCTGCAAATCTACTGCGGGTTCCCGCATCGCACCTGACTCAGTTCACACTGCCTTATGTTAACCGCTGAAAGTGTCAATACAAAGTTAATGACACCCCCAGATTGGTTTACATATTGCTGTGCAAACTGTCAATTCAGACATGAATCGGATCGCATGGGTGTGAACACATTGGGGGCGATTCTGGTGCGGACTAAAAAAGGGTCCTGCATGACCTTGGTCCAAATGCGATGCAAATTCAGGCATATTATCTGTATGGCAGAAATCGCATAGCACAGACTTCACATGTGAGGTTGCACTGCACACTGGTGTGAACTGAGCCTAAAGACTGCCCTATAACTGTAGTGGCCCCTGGGCTATGGCCGGCACTACCATATGGTGGCTTAAGCAACCACCTCAGGGCACCAGGATAGGGGGGCAGTAAAATCCTAATCCCCAGCTACTTGCTGGGGATTCTGATTTTTACAGTGCTGAATGTTTTTTTTTTTTTTTACACACTCCCAGCCCCTATAGCAGCTCGGAGTATTTGTACTATTGTAAATCTGACTGTCGCCTTTCATCTGGAAGTGTTACAAGTGGCTGGGAAGCCGCCTATCACTTCCACCACTGACACAATGTGCAACCCCCTTCACCATGTTTACCGGGCACCACTGTCCCACCTGCGGGCCCGGTGCTGTCATGGTGGGTGGCACTGGGAAGGGCGGCGGTAGCTCAGCAGACCTTCATCCACTCAGCCACCCTCCTGTACACGGACCGGGAAGTGTCATGTATGAGCTCAGGGGCAGGCTGGGCCGGGGGGGGGGGGGGGGAGGACTGCCCCCTAGGCCACTCTAATCTATGTTGAAAACAGCTGGCAGCCGCTGTCTTTTGTTTTCTTCTGTAGGAAGTTGGGCTGGCGGCAACGCTGTATCCTGGCCTAGTCCGACAAGGCCCAGGCCTAGGGCAGCACTTTTCAGGGGGGCAGCACGGAAAGAGTCCCTGCCGGCTTGTGCTACACTGGTATGCCCTGTACACACGGTCGGATTTTTCGACGGAAAAAGTGCGATCGAATTGTGTTGTCAGAAATTCCGATCGTGTGTGACACACAAAGTTTGAGAGCAGGATATAAAATTTTCCGACAACAAAATGCGATCGTTTAAATTCTGATCGTGTGTACACAAATCCGACGCACAAAGTGCCACGCATGCTCAGAATAAATAAAGAGATGAAAGCTATTGGCTACTGCCCCGTTTATAGTCCCGACGTACGTGTTTTACGTCACCGCGTTCAGAACGATCGGATTTTCCGACAACTTTGTGCGACCGTGTGTATGCACGACACGTTTGGGCCAACATCCGTCTGAAAAAGTCCATGGATTTTGTTGTCGGAATGTCTGATCAATGTCCGACCGTGTGTACGGGGCATTAGTATAACACCAGTCTTATGGGGCAGACTGGGCTGTGAGGCAGATTAGTCTAGCGCCCCTATAAAGCGGCTTCACTGCTTCCGGTATGCGGGCGGCTGGTATTCTGCAACTGTGGGGGGCACCGATTCTAATTTTCACTGTCTTCTCATCCTGGACCACAAACCTTCCTCACTGTGCTATATATTTTCTGCTGCACCGTTGGCATGGTTATATCTTCTTAGTCCTCTCCATAAAATGATCAGAAATTTGTGCTTAAAGTAGAACTATAGGCAACACTTTTTTTTTTTCATTTTGGATAGAGTAGGGAGGGTTATAGCCCCTGTCAGTTTATTTTTTTTACCATTCCTGTCCCGTTACAGAGATTTCCCTTCACTACCTGCCCCATAGCCAAACAGGAAGTGAAAGGAAATTTATGAAAATTAAGGGAATCCATTGCCCCCCCCCCCCCCCCCCGGCCCTCAGAACTAGTGTCCCCGCTCAAAAATTTCAGGGTGGGTCTTAAATTAGGGGATTACGAGTTTAGTCAGGCCTAGGGCAGCACAAATCCTAAATACACTACTGACCGGCGGCCCAGCTGGCTGCTGTTGCATTCCGGGAGTTCAAGTCCGCGCTCAAGCTCCCAAGCAGGGCAGAGGAAAATACAACTCTGATGAGGCTGCATTGATGGGCACTGATGATGGGCACTGATGAGGCTGAATTGATGGGCACTGATGAGGCTGCATTGATGGGCACTGATGATGGGCACTGATGAGGCTGAATTGATGGGCACTGATGAGGCTGCATTTATGGACATTGGTGAGTCTGCCTTGATGGGCACTGATGAGGCAGCACTGGTGAGGCTGCATTGATGGGCACTGATGAGGCAGCACTGGTGAGGCTGCATTGATGGGCACTGATGAGGCGGCACTGGTGAGGCTGCATTGAAAAACCAGGTGGGCATGGATGAGCTGATTCGGTGGTTCAATGGGCCACTTGACTAGACAGGCTGCCAGCCCTCCCCTGTATGACGTCACTTCTTGGACCAGGGATAAGTAAACAAAAATCCTTGCACTGGCCCTGCGCAGTTTGTTGTTGCCATTTAAAGGTGGACCCCACCTTCTCTTAT
Source organism: Lithobates septentrionalis (assembly GCA_037952835.1). NCBI lineage: Eukaryota > Metazoa > Chordata > Amphibia > Anura > Ranidae > Lithobates > Lithobates septentrionalis. Next base: position 155,174 of record JBBDGP010002677.1, on the reverse strand, counting down.
TTTTTCGAGTGCACTCGAAAACAATTAGGAAACTGCTATTCCTTTAAACACGTTTAGATTACAGTTGTGTTGCTAAATATTGATTTACCTATTCTCGTATTGATTTTTTTGCTATTGATATAGAGCTGCTTTTATAGATATATTTGTTTACCTTTATTACCTGAGGGCAGTTCTACTCTGCTTTGTGAACTGCACTTTTTATCATTTATGCAAGTTCCTAATTCTAGACAAATAGTGTCTGCCACTAAGCACGTGTGTAATTGTTTATTGCCTATATCCTACAGTAAGGTGAAAGGTACTATACGCTACGTGTGTCTGTAGTGATTCAATCAACCAGGTGTGTCAGAGGGGCTGAGGGTGTTCTTGGAATTGAGGCGCAGAACAGGGAACCCAAAATTACCAAGCGGCTCCTTCAGGGGTAGCGCGACACACATTACCCCAGTTTTAATTGACAGGGGACCTCAACACTGCTGTGCTCAGGCAGCATTAAGAGCCCTGTGTCACTTAAGCATGCCGAATATCTGATCTGCAGCCCTTTATTTTATAGATGACAGGACATCTTAATGCCGCTGTGTGCAGGCAATGTTAAGATCCCTGTTACACTCACTTCTCGCAATAACCTAAGACTCCTGATGGTCTGCCTACCAGCCAATGAGGAGTGATGTTGCATCCGTCACTTTTCCCATCCACCGCATGAGGATCTCAATCTGGGAAGGCCTGCTGCGTATCTCAAGGGCATCAGTGGGGCCTCATGTCTAAGTTTTGCCAAAGGCCTCACAAAGCCTAGAGCCGCCTCTGTTAACACCAACATGTCAGAAATACATTTGAAAGAATTCAAAAACTGAGTTGGAAAAAGGACCCCCCCTTGTGTCAGTATTTAGTTGAACCCCTTTTGCTTTAACTCCAGCTTTTAGTCTTGTGGGATTTTTTCTCTACAAACTTCACACATCTAGACTTTGTAATATTTGCCCGCTCTTCTTTTCTGCAGAACTGCTCAGGTTCAGTTACATTTGATGGTGAGTGTTCATGGACGGCAGTCATCAATCATTCCATAGATTTTCAATGGGGTTTAGGTCTGGGCTCTGACTAGGTCATGCAAGGACATTCACCTTTTTCCCCTCCAACCACTGTGTGCTCATTGTTGCTGTGTGTTTGGGGTCATTGTCATGTTGGAAGGTAAACCTTCTTCCCATTGACAACTTTCTGGCAGGAGATTTTCCCCAAGAATTTGATGGTATTTTGCCCCATTCATTTTTCCTTCAAGTCATTGACAAGTGCTTTAGTCCTTGCTGCAGGATATTACCACCCCCCATAACAGGATATTACCAACCCCCATAACAGGATATTACCACCCCCATAACAGGATATTACCACCCCCCATAACAGGATATTACCACCTCCCATAACAGGATATTACCACCCCATAACAGGATATTACCACCTCCCATAACAGGATATTACCACCCCCCATAACAGGATATTACCACCCCATAACAGGATATTACCACCCCCCATAACAGGATATTACCACCCCCCATAACAGGATATTACCACCCCCATAACAGGATATTACCACCCCCATAACAGGATATTACCACCCCATAACAGGATATTACCACCCCCCATAACAGGATATTACCAACCCCCTTAACAGGATATTACCACCCCCATAACAGGATATTACCACCCCCCATAACAGGATATTACCACCCCCCATAACAGGATATTACCAACCCCCTTAACAGGATATTACCAACCCCCTTAACAGGATATTACCACCCCCATAACAGGATATTACCACCCCCCATAACAGGATATTACCACCCCATAACAGGATATTACAACCCCCATAACAGGATATTACCACCCCCAAAACAGGATATTACCACCCCCCATAACAGGATATTACCACCCCATAACAGGATATTACAACCCCCATAACAGGATATTACCACCCCCAAAACAGGATATTACCACCCCCATAACAGGATATTACACCCCACATAATAGGATATTACCACCCCCCTAACAGTATATTACCACCCCTTAACAGGCTATTACCACCCCATAACAGGATGTTACCACCCCCATAACAGGAAATTACACCCCCATAATAGGATGTTACCACCCCCAAACCAGGATATTACCACCCCCCATAACAGGATATTACCACCCCCATAACAGGATATTACCACCCCCCATAACAGGATATTACCCCCTCCATAACAGGATATGACCCCCTCCATAACAGGATATTACCACCCCCATAACAGGATATTACCACCCCCCATAACAGGATATTACCACCCCCATAACAGGATATTACCACCCCCATAACAGGATATTACCACCCCATAACAGGATATTACCACCCCCCATAACAGGATATTACCAACCCCCTTAACAGGATATTACCACCCCCATAACAGGATATTACCACCCCATAACAGGATGTTACCCCCCATAACAGGATATTACCACCCCCATAACAGGATATTACCACCCCCCCATAATAGGATAATACCCCCCCATAATAGGATAATACCACCCCCATAACAGGATATTACCACCCCATAACAGGATGTTACCCCCCATAACAGGATATTACAACCCCCATAACAGGATATTACCACCCCCAAAACAGGATATTACCACCCCATAACAGGATATTACACCCCACATAATAGGATATTACCACCCCCCTAACAGTATATTACCACCCCTTAACAGGCTATTACCACCCCATAACAGGATGTTACCACCCCCATAACAGGATATTACACCCCCCATAACAGGAAATTACACCCCCATAATAGGATGTTACCACCCTCAAAACAGGATATTACCACCCCCCATAACAGGATATTACCACCCCCATAACAGGATATTACCACCCCCCATAACAGGATATTACCCCCTCCATAACAGGATATGACCCCCTCCATGCATTACTGTAGGAAAGGTGTTATTTGGATGGTGAGCTGTATTGGATTTCCGCCAGACATATAGTTTGGTGTTGAGGCCAAATCATTCAATTTTAGTCTCATTTGACCAGAACACCCTTTTTTCATGTGGCCTCAGAACCTTCAAGGTGTGTTTTGGCAAAGCTCAGTGGTGACGGCATGTGACCTTTCTTGAGGAGTGGCTTTTTTCTTGCACCCCTTCACAATTGGTGATCTTGGTGTCACATGCACACAATGACCACTCTTTGTCAGACTTTCTGTAGGCCTCTTGGTCACCTCTCTGACCAGTTTCCTCCTGGCTCTTTCATACAGTTTGGAGCAACGTCCTGATCCAGGGAGTGTCTGTGTTCTACCAAATACCTTCCACTTCTTATTAATAGACATCACTGTGCTTCTAGGTTTTGATAAAGCCCTTGTATCCATCTCCTGACTTGTGCCTGTCCACAACTTTTATCCCAGAGATCCCGGTGACAGCGCCTTGCCACCCAGAGGTGATCATTTGCTTCAGTTGCACTAGCAGGGACTGATATGCACCAGGAAAGCTCATTTCATGCTGAGCTAAACAAAATGACCACAGCTGATCACGGTTGAAAGTCAAATGTCTTTCTGTGTCATTGAGAAGGTGATTAGCTTCCCCTACTTGAGTTTACAAGTCATTTTTAGGAGGGGAGGTGATCCTTTTTCCAACTCTGTGATTCTGTTTTTGAATTTTTTTTTTTCATCAAATGTAACTGAACCTGAGCAGTACTGCAATGAAGAGTGGGCAAATATTGCAAATTTTAGATGTGCAAAGTTAGTAGAGACAAATCCCAACAGACTAATGCCCCGTACACACGGTCGGATTTTCCGACAGAAAATGTGTGATAGGACCTTGTTGTCGGAAATTCCAACCGTGTGTGGGCTCCATCACACATTTTCCATCGGATTTTCTGACACACAAAGTTTGTGAGCAGGATATAAAATTTTCCGACAACAAAATCCGTTGTCGGAATTTCAGATCGTGTGTACACAAATCTGACGGACAAAGTGCCACGCATGCTCAGAATAAATAAAGAGATGAAAGGTATTGGCCACTGCCCCGTTTATAGTCCCGACATACGCCTTTTACGTCACCGCGTTCAGAATGATCGGATTTTCCGACAACTTTGTGTGACCGTGTGTATGCAAGACAAGTTTGAGCCAACATCCATCGGAAAAAATCCTAAGATTTTGTTGTCGGAATGTCCGAACAAAGTCCGACCGCGTGTACGGGGCATTAGAGCTGGATTAAAGCAAAAGGTGGTCCAACAAAATACTGACACAAGGAGGGGAGGATCCTTTTTCCAACTCTGTTTTTGAATTTTTTTTAAAGTAGTTCCTGACATGTTGGTGTTATATCTTTCACTTGGATGTTATAAGTTCCACTGAGTAAATACAACTGGATAAAACAAAAACTGTGTCTGTCTTCATTTTAGGCTGCAAAGCAACAAAATGTGATTATGTTAAAGGGGGGTGATTCTTTTCTACCCATTGTATGTTCAGCACTAAGAGCCCTTTCACCCTGGGGCCGCTCCGCATTAGCGGTGAAGCGCTGCTACTTTTAGCGGCGCTGTTAGGCCGCTAGGGGAGCATCTTTAACCCCTGCTAGCGGCCGAAGAAAGGGTTAAAAGTGCACGAAAAACGGCGCTTTTCAGGCACTTCGGCCGCGCTGTCCAAGCATTCCAATGGGCAGGGGTGATGTATACACCGCCCCAAAGATTCTGCTTGCAGGGCTTTTTCTAACCTCCTGCAAGTGCACCGCCCCGATGTGAAAGCGCTCAGGCTCTCACACTGGGGCTGCAGGGGAGTTTTCCAGGCGCTTTACAGGTACTATTTTTAGCCCAAAATTGCCTAAAAAATGCCTCCAGTGCGAAAGGGGTCCAAATATATCAGCAAAGGCCCAAAAGAAGATTTTAGTCAACATTTAAATGGCATCACAACAAGTAAGCAATATTAAAGCGGAATTCCACCCAACTTTATGATGCCCGCGGAGAGCAGGGGAAAGGGAAGCTGCCACCGCAATTCCTGTGGAGAGCTGTGAAGTCCGGAAGAAGCGCTGCCAGCCAATTGATGGGGTAAGTGCTCCAGACCTGACCGACCAACCCGGGGGGGGGGGGGAATGGTGGTGACACTGTTTGCCCGCCTCCCAAAAAAAAATGTATTTTTTCTTCATAAATTTTGGCCACAATTTATACTGCTACATATCTTTGGTAAAAATAACCCAAATTAGTGGATATCATTTGGTCTTTGTGAAAGTTAGAGAGTCTACAAGTTATGGTGCAAATCATAAAAAATTGATCTCATCTGATGTACTGGTGGCCTGTCTCATTTCTTGCGACCCGAACAAGTCAGGAAAGTACAAATACCCCCCCAAATGACCCCTTTTTTGAAAGTAGACATTCCAAGGTATTTAGTAAGAGGCATGGTGAGGTTTTTGATGTTGTCATTTTTTCCCACAAATCTTTGCAAAATGAAAATTTTTTTATTTTTTTTCCCCACAAAATTGTCATTGTAATACGTTTTTTCTCTCACATAGCATGTATATACCACAAATAACGCCCCAAAATACATTCTGCTACTCCTCCTGAGTATTACGATACCACATGTGTGGGACCTTTCCACAGCCTGGCCACATGCAGAGAGCTCCTCCCAGGTGTTCTAGGAGCATAAATTACACATCTAACTTGTTGATTACCTATTACACTTTTGAAGGCCCTGGAGCATCAGGACAATGACACGTGACACTGACGTGGCACTGATGACAGATGGCACTGTTACGTGGCACTGATGACAGATGGCACTGATGTGGCACTGACACTGATGTGGCACTGATGACAGATGGCACTAATACGTGGCACTGATGACAGATGGCACTAATACGTGGCACTGATGACACGTGACACTGATGACAGATGGCACTAATATGTGGCACTGACACATGGCACTGATGACAGGTGGCACTGATGACAGATGGCACTGATGACAGATGGCACTAATACATGGCACTGATGACACGTGGCACTGATGACAGATGGCACTAATACATGGCACTGATGACAGATGGCACTAATACGTGGCACTGATGACAGATGGCACTGATACATGGCACTGGTGACAGATGGCACTGATACGTGGCACTGATGACAGATGGCACTGATACATGGCACTGGTGACAGATGGCACTGATACGTGGCACTGATGACAGATGGCAGTATATGGCAATGATGACAGATGGCACTGATGACAGATGCCACTATGTGGCACTGATGACAGATGGCACTGAAGACAGATGGCACTGATGACAGATGGCACTATGTGGCACTGATGACAGATGGCACTGAAGACAGATGGCAATGATGACAGATGGCACTATGTGGCACTGATGACAGATGACAGGGACAGATGGCACTGAGGATAGATGGCATGGACATGACAGTTGCGACAGATAGTTGGGACAGATGGTAGTTTGACACTTTATTTTTGTATTTTTTTTTTTTTTACTTACCGCCACAGCGGTTCGCTCTCCCTCCTCACACGCTGTCTGTGTGAGAAGGGAAAGCCGCAGAACACCGGCGATGAGAGATGATCTCATATGTAAACATATAAGATCGTGGGCGTGGCCTGGACGGCGATGTGAGCGGACGCACGAGACTGTAGCTCCGCTGACGGCAAAACATCCTTCAACTATCCTGCACGAAAGGAACACCGAAACCCGCTATAAAATAGCCAGGGACCGGGCACGAACCTCCGGGCACACCATGTCCCCGACGAAACGGGCCAACACAGCCTCCTCATCCCTCGACAGATACCGCAGGACGGACCGGGATACAGAGAGCCAAGATGGCGCCGCGCCAGCACAGCACGAGGCTTCTCCCACAAGTCCAGCGCCTAATGACACCGACAAGGTACTAGAGGCAATCTCTCTATGTCAGTCCACCCTGACAACTAAAATAGAGGAGGTTAAGGTGGACATCTCACTGATCAGGCATGATATGACAAAACTGAGAGAGCGGGTCACTGAGGCAGAGACCAGAATCGGGAGGGTGGAAGACACACTGTACCCTCTGCAAAACGCACAAGAAGACGTGCAGCGTCAGCTACAACAACTTGCACAAAAGCAGGACGATTTGGAGAACCGGACCCGCAGGTCCAACCTCCGGTTTATCGGACTACCAGAGGGTTCTGAGGGCACTGACCCAGCCACCTTCTTAGAGCAACTCCTGATCAAGACATACGGAAGGGAGGCATTTTCTACTACTTTTGTGGTGGAACGCGCCCACCGCATGCCAGCCCGCCGCCCGCCAGAGGGGGCACCCCCGCGCACATTTATAGCAAAGCTGCTGAACTTCAGGGATCGTGACGCAGTCCTACGACTGGCAAGATTGAAGGGAAACATCCCATATCAATCCGGCTCCATCTCAGCATTCCCGGATTTTTCAGCAGAAGTCCAGCGCCAGAGAGCTAGATTCTCGGATGTTAAACGTCGCCTCAGAACACATCACATAAAATACGCAATGCTCTTCCCAGCCCGTCTGCGCGTGGTGGGAGAGGACCGTGTCTATTTCTTCGAAGACCCAAACATGGCTTCAACATGGCTGGACCAACAGGACGCACAGAGGAACCGCCCTGCCTGATATATACCTCCACCGCCAACCAAAGTAAGTGACATTGCACTATCTCTCAGACTGCGCTATTTCTCAGGACCCCCATAATCCAGACTACACAGATGGGACTCCACCTACTCCGCAATAGCTGGATGATGTATTAACAACATCTCATGTGGCCCTGAATCTACCTCCTCCCACACACCAAGACCCCCCATTGATAACAACCCTGAACTGCCACCGTGCCTTGCACACTGTCTCAGACCCACTGTATCTTACTATGGACTATCCATGTTCCCCATATGAGAGCCCCTACGACAACCAACACTGAAACAACCTGACAATATGGGATCATTCAACCGGGCGGCTAATTCAATATTATACCCCTCATTTTGTCGAAATCCCCGCCTCACTTCCAAACACATCTTACTGGATTACAGAGGACTACTACGGCCCATCATGACTTTGGGACTACGAGAACTTTATCCCTACAACACGCAAACCTCTTTCGTCCACCATCACAATGGAAACGGTTCCTACGATACGGAAGCTTGTCTGCTTGCCGTATAATTGATGCTACGTCTGCTTCTTCGCTGCTGCACTACCCAGCACTTGTTCGCCCCCAAAAGGGTGTTTGATTATGTCACCACTGTCTTTGCCCAATAGGCTATTGACGGTGCTGACCGGTTTAATGTGCAGCTGTTTCTTGTTTTTCTGCTCTAAACCTACTTGCGATAACACCTTTTTTCTTTACAGCTGCACTGAGTTTGGGATACAAGCCCCAGTCAAGTTTGGGCGACTGAGGGCAGGGAGGGCGGGAAGGGAAAAAGTTAAGGTTCAAGTTAAGTCTTGTAACATGTATAACAACTTACAACGCACTATACTGAATGTTTATTTGTATTGCTATATGAAGGGGAAGGAAATGGCTGAGACCACCTTGGGAGTGTGGAGATTGGCATGCGCCCTTAACAGATACCATAGTCTTTATCCTTATAAGCAATTGGAAACGTCAATTAAATGACTAATTTGAAGTTCCTTGTCTGGAATATCCGTGGGATTCGAGACAAACTCAAACGCACGGCTGTATTTACCTGCCTTAAAACATACCGTGCAGACATCACGGTACTAGTTGAGACCCATGTTACTGGGCGGCTCCAGCTCGCGTTGAAGCGGCCCTGGATAGGCTGGGCGTTTCATGCCACCTACACTCCGTACTCCCGCGGGGTCTCAGTCCTTATAGCTAAGACTGCACCCTTTGCGTTAATCTCAGTCCGCACTGATCCCCACGGTAGCTTTATTTTCCTACACTGCACACTATATGGCTCCCAATACTTGATTATGGCATTCTACATACCCCCCCTTATAAATCTAGCCTAATTACGGAAGGCCTACTATATATGGCTCAACACCCCAATATCCCCGCTATCTGGATGGGAGATTTCAATATGGTGCTGAATCCTAAGATAGACAGAACTCAATCAGGTCACGATGCCCACCCCCCAGACACCACCAGACTGGGACGCACATTAAAAGAATTCTCGCTGACTGATGTCTGGAGGTATGGACACCCTCATGATTTGGCGTACTCGTGCTTTTCGGCAACCCATTCTACTATGTCCCGCATCGACCTTATTTTAATTTCCGACATGTTACTCCCCCAACTAATCGATTCGGGCTATCACACTAGATCCCTCTCTGATCATGCCCCCTGCTGGGCAACACTGCAACTAACACAACACGCTGGGCCTCGGACCTGGCGCTTACACCCCTTCTGGCTATCAATGTTGAAAGACCAAGAGGAGACACATGCGGAATGGAAATTCTTTTTTAGAATCAATCAAAATACTGCCTCTGTGGGACACATCTGGGAATCATATAAATTACATGTCCGCACTATTCTAACCTCCCGTATAAACAGAATTAAAACTTCCTCCAACTTACTTATTGAACAGGCCTCTGATAGGATAGACACGTTAACAAAAGAATTCCACAGGGACCCCAGTCAGGAAAGAGCAGCAACACTTAGACTCCACACGCGGCTACTAGATCAACTGCACTACGATAAAGCTAAGCAGAAACTCTTCTTCCTAAGGCAGCGCGTGTTCGAGCATGGAGAACGTGCTGGCAAACTATTAGCATACCTAGCTCACCAGAACACCAACCCCCCAGTAGTGGTAACCCTAGCAGGACCCCAAGACACCCTAATCTCAGACCCCCCTGAAGTGGCAGAAGCATTTCGCAAATACTACTCAGACCTATACTCTTCCAAGGTAACAGCCACTACACAGGACACCAGGTCATTCCTACAGGAAATCCCCTTCCCACAACTAACAGAACCCCAACTACAGGAACTAGAGGCCCCCCTCACACTAGATGAAATTACCCTGGCAATAGCCTCCCTGGCGCCGGGTAGGGCGCCAGGGGGAGACGGTCTCCCACTGGACTTCTATGCGGCATACTCAGAGATATTAACCCCTGAGCTCCTTAAATTATATAACTACATATTTGAAACTAAAACCCTCCCTGAAACCCTCCGCCAGGCGGTAATTATTGTAATCCCCAAGCCGGGCAAAGACCCCCAATTACCAGAATCATACCGCCCTATTTCACTTCTCCAAGCAGACATAAAAATATTAGCCAAAGTACTTGCCATACGCCTCAATAAGAGCATTCTCTCCCTTATCCACCCAGACCAGACAGGGTTCATGCCAGGGAAAAACACAGCCATGAATCTAAGACGCTTGCACATGAATATTCAAGCAGAACACGAGAATGTGGGAGATAGAGCAGTGGTGGCGCTTGACGCCGCAAAGGCGTTCGACTCAGTGGAGTGGGGATACCTCTGGGAGTGCCTCCGGGGCTACGGATTTGGCCCCAACTTTATACAATGGATACAGCTATTATATTACTCCCCAACAGCAAAAGTGGTGGTAAATGGCTGGTTATCCGATCCCTTCCCTCTGAGTAGAGGAACCCGTCAGGGCTGCCCACTGTCCCCTTTGTCATACGCTCTAGCGGTGGAGCCTTTGGCTATCTCCCTCAGACAGAATACACATATACGTGGACTACGAGCGGGACCTCTGACGGAAACACTAAGTTTGTACGCAGATGACATGCTTATTTATCTAGAGGACACTGGTCCATCTTTACAGGCGACCCTCCTCACTATTGAAGATTTTGGTAAACACTCAGGTCTAAGTATGAACTGGACCAAATCCCAGATTCTCCCCCTAGACATGACATCTCCAACACACAGAGCGGCATCTCTCCCCTTGCAAAGAGTTGCACCCATTAAATACTTAGGCATAGAAATCACCAGAGATCCACTGGAATACACCACAAATAACATTGAACCACTCTTCTCATATCTAAAATCCCGGACACAAACCTGGGCGAGACTACCTCTTGGAGTAATGGGCAGAATTAATCTTTTTAAGATGATACTATTGCCAAAGTTTCTTTATACATTATGGAATTCTCCAATCTCTATTCCCCTTAAAACCTTTAAAACTATCGACAAAATCCTTAACTCTTTTGTCTGGGGCTCTAGTAGACACAAACTTGCATGGAATACACTTAAGAACCCTACTACTTCTGGGGGGGCCGCCCTCCCAGACATATACACGTACTATATAGCAGCTCAGCTTTCACATTTCTACTATATCCACAAAACAGACGAAGAAAGATACCAAACCTTAGTTTGTAGGAAAATTAATAAAGACTTATATTCCCCACTACAAGTGCTCTTTAGAGGAGGTAACACCAAACACAAGAAAGAGGACCGCAACTTGCTACTATCCCAACACAGACGCGTATGGGAGAGAGCCGTCAAGCTCACTGGAAATAATGTCTTCCACTCTCACACTCCATTGTGGCATAATCCACAACTGAGGGAGCTCATGTCCTTGCCTGGAGCCACTGCCTGGGCCGCGAAAGGAATAGTATTCCTATTCCAGGTTATCACTATATTTGGCATGAGAAATTTTGAAACAATTTGCGAAGAGTACGACCTCTCTCCCCATATGCGATTTAGCTACATGCAACTGAAACATGCGCTTCACACACAATTTGCAAATGGCTTCCCCAACCCACAATCACTAACAATAGTGGACGTGATTACAGGTCCAGACCCAGACATACTTATCTCCACCCTATACACCACCCTACGCACTGAATCGGTGGATAGAGTTGCCGACAATGCAAGGCTTAGATGGGAAAATGACATAGGACCAATAGACTGCTCTGACTGGGAAGACATACTGGAAAATGTTAAAAAAACATCACCTAAAATTTCAGAACGCCTGACCCAACTCTTTATAATACACAAATCCTATCTCACACCAACTAGAATTGCTAAATACTCCCCACAACAAAGCCCAAACTGCCCCAGGTGCTCCAGTAACCCCTGCACGTTTTACCACTTAATATGGCTATGTCCTGAAATACAAAAATACTGGACGCAGATCATTAAATTCCTCCACGACCACATGGGATCACCGATCCAGCTAGACCCCAAGTTATGCCTACTAGGCCTACTACCAGACACCATTAAAGATAGATCCACAATCACATTTCTCAGTGAATCAATATTTCACGCTAGAAAATTGGTTGCTAAACACTGGATGGGAACAGCCTATCCTACCTTGCAGGCCTGGATTAGAGATGTGAATTACGTCATTACCATACAAAAGGGCTATGTACAAACACAGGGGATGCCCGAATAAATACTACAAAATCTGGAACAAATGGCTGAACAATGATAAGACTTGCACTAAATAACCCCGAAGCACTTTAAGAACCTACTGAATCTCCCATAAACACCCTATGATGCTATGGTATGTAGAACCATGATACTACCCCCACTTAATAAACGCCACAAACTAGCTCCAATATCTAGAAACATATTGATGACAACTGTGTAATATCGTTGATTGCCAATTGTTTACCTACAAAATGTATAACCTACCCACGTACCTCCATGCTTTGTGGAAATACCCCCTCATGTGATTGTAAGCGTTGTACTATAACTGTATACTGCCATAATTTTTTCAACAATAAACATGTTTTTCATTTTAAAAAAAAAAAAAAAACATATAAGATCGTCTCTCATTGGCACCGCCGATCGCGCTGAAAACGGCCGCTATGATTGGCCGTTTTCAGCGATCTGTGACTGGCTGTGTCCGAGGGACACGGCCAGCACAGAACTTCCCCGATGCACGCCCGCGGGAGCGCGCATCGCGGAAGTAAACACCAGGACGTCCAGGGACGGCCACCCTGCAGATAGTGTCCGCGCTGCAGCCGTCTTTCGGCTATAGGGTGGGCGCGAAGTGGTTAAGTTAAGAAAATAAAGAAAAATTAACTTACATTAAAGAAAGTGCAACAATGATAGGTTTCTAAATGAAGGTTTTAATAAATTAAAATAATATAACAGGTGTAACAAATGTCTTCTTAGCTGAACACTACCCCCTGCACACGCCATACATTAGCCCTACACACTTCATGTATTACCCCTACACACTTCATGTACTGTATATACTGTATACACACTATATATAGATGCAGCGGCCTGCGGTTTAATCAGGGAGCTCCTCACCAAATTCATTGTCAGGAGTAGCTACTGCAGTCAATTGCTAGGGATTCATTGACTTCTTCCTAAGTTTGGCCTGGTTGTACTTTCCTCTTCTACCACCAGGTGGCTGGGCACTTGGAGGTATTCGATTGAGGACAACTCAGGGTAAGGTTATGGGTATATGGGGTATCTCAGCCAATCGGCAGGGGTTTTATTGAATCCCTTGGCCTGCTGGGAGAACCTATATATTATATTCAGGTTGAGTCAGGTGATCTATGTTTTGTACCACCCAGACTGCTGTCTGGATGGATGTGTGTTGTACGCCCCGGGCTGCTAGGCTGGAGATTGAGCCTATCCCGGGGGCATCAGGCTGCCAGGCTGTGCGAGGGCCTATCCAGAAGTAAGAGGGCAGCACAGGGTTGGGACTGCGGCTTGCAGTCCAACCAAAAGTAACGGTTCTGCCGGCCAGAGAAGCTGTTGTGGTTGGAGGTAGAAGGGAAGCTGTCGCCACAAAGGGACCAATCGCCTTTACCAGGGACCACAGTGCGTAACTGAAGCAAGTACCGGAGCAGTATTCTCACTGAACGGGCATGGTGGAGAATCGGGAAACTTCAGGCGGTGATCAAGTCAGGGACCCAACCAGTGGAGGTGACGCTTGCAGAGCAGCCTTGTGTGCCAAGTCAGGGACCGAGCCGGTTAGCAGGGGTGAAGCTTGAAGGTATCCGAAGTGCCAAGCTAGGGACCCAGCAGGGAAGCATGGGTGACGCTTGAGGGAGATACCACCGCAAAAGCCTTGAGGAGCTCACGGGATTCAGAGTAGTGAATCAGAGCATCCAGTGAGAGACAAGGAGCTCAAGGGGCTGAAGAACTACAAGGAGAAGTTGTAGTACAGCTGAGAGAACTGGTACTTTGAGTTAGGAACTGTTTAAGTACTGTTGCCATAGGAGACAGCAATCCAGCATGTGCAGAAGTGGCCCCTTGCTGGGGCCTTTCCCTGTATGGCTGTCCTCCTGTTGAAGTCCCAGAGTCTGCCATTTGAAATTGCAATTACTTAAGGATGTCCTGGCCCTAACCCTCTTTCCTTTGCAAAATATAAAAAGGACTGTTGAAGAAATAAAACCTATTTTACATCCAAGAAGTGTCTGGCGCCCAATGACTTTTACCATCTTTGCACCCACTATGCCTCCCAACCCACCACATGAAGGATGTCAGCTAACTTTGGCCTTGAAGGTTCCAATTAGACTGGAAGAGGTCAGAGATTCTGCTATATATATATCAGTTCAGATGTACAATATAATAATTAATAATGGGGCGTGGCTTGGATGTAGAGCGCGGCAGACATCTGCTTGCGGAGCTTCTCACATCTTAACCAAATCCTGGCCGTTTCTCGCCGATTTTCAGCAGCTTTCTCCCTTCAGACTGCTCGGGAAACCTCCTGTGAGCTGCAGGTGATGCCATCTAGGATCCGCTCCATGGGTCCATGATCCAGAAAGAAGTAGTCGGCTTCTGCCACCTTGTGTCCCGATGCCATCTTGGCTGCAGGCTGCATGCCCAGCTAACAGAGATGGAGGCTGACGGCATCTCTGAGAAACCAGCGTGTTCTCCAGACTGAACTTCTGACACAAATACACAGGTCATCCTGCAGGCTATTGAGCGTAGTAAGACCTCTCTCCTGGTCCGCATTGACCATCTGGTAGAAGAATGCAATTTAATCCAAAACGATCTTGATAAGATCAGATGTCACCAGACGGACAAATAATCCCACACTGCCACTGAAGACACCACTGCACAACATGCTGATCTCCTCCAATCTATCCAGTGTATAGTACAGTTGCTGGTGAGTAAATCAGACAACGCTGAGAATAGACTGCGGCGGAATAATATCAGCGTGCTGGGCCTTCTGGAGGTAGCTAAAGGAGAAAATCCAGTAGACTTTGCAGAAACCTTTTTCAAATCCATATTGGCCCTCACTGAAGTCTCCCAAACCTATGTGCTGGAGCACGCTCACAGGGTTCCTACTGGAAAGGGTATGTAACTATCTAGGAGCACTACCTAGGCCCTTCCTGGTCTGCTTATAGAATTAGAGAGAAAGGGATCGGATCCTTAATGAGGCCCGGAAACATCCCACACTGCCAAATAACATGGTGTACTTTTTCCCTAATTTTTCCTCGGAGCTGCAAAAGAAGCGTAAGGCCTCATGTACACTGCTGCTGGTAAACGGACATTTAGGAGCAGTTGGGCATTTCCTGAACTCTCCTCTATGTTATCTTATCAGTACATGTACATGGAGTAGTTTAAAGTCATTCTAGGCAGTTGAGTTTAGAGGCTTTTTTTTCCTCGCTTTGGATTAAATTGCATTCTTCCACCAGATGGTCAATGTGGACCAGGAGAGAAGTCTTACAACCCTCAATAGCCTGCAGGATGACCTGTGTATTTGTGTCAGAAGTTCAGTCTGGAGAAAACGCTGGTTGCTCAGAGATGCCATCAGCCTTCATCTCTGCTTGCAGCCTCCATCTCTGCTATCTGAGCAAGCAGCCTGTCAGCCAGCACCCTGAAAGAGCCTCTTCTCTCACTCCAGTGTGAAAGCCCGAGTGCTTTCACACTGGAGTGGTGCGCTGGCAGGATGCTCAAAAAAGTCCTGCCAGCCGCATCTCTAAGGAGCTGTAGGAGTGGTGTATTTTACCGCTCCTAAAGCGCCCCTGCCCATTGAAATCAATGGGCAACGGCGCCGTACTACCGGTAAAGCGCCGCTGCAGCGGCGCTTTGCGGGTGATTTTAACCCTTTTTTGGCTGCAAGTGGGAGTTAAAAGCGCCCGGCTAGTGGCCGAATAGCGCCGCAAAAACGACAGTAAAGCACCGCTAAAAATAGCGGCGCTTTACTGCCGACGGCGCAATGCCTCAGTGTGAAAGTAGCCTGACTGTTCTACTACCTATAAACATTTACCTATAAAAATTTACTACTACCCCTTCTTTACTACTACTACTCTTATTACTTACTTACATACTTACTACTTTACTACTACTCTTTCTATGTTTTTACTACTACCCCTAACCTATTACCCTCTAATCCAGTGGTTTCCAAACTGCAGCCCGGGGGCCAGATGCGGCCCTTTCCTTGCAATTATCTGGCCCTTGGGGCACCATTTCATCCACTGATACTAACAGTGGGGCATAATCCCTCCCAATGACACCAACGATGGGGCCCAATTTCTCCCCATGACACCAATGATGGAGCACTATTCCTCCCAATGACATCAACAATGGGGCACAATTACTTCCACTGACACTAAAGAAAGGGCATTGTTTTTTCCCACTGACATCAAGACCTGTTCTATGCCCAGTGATCACAGTCTGGCCCCCCTAATGTCTGAAGGGCCGTAAACTGGCCCTTTGTTTCGAAAGTTTGGAGACCCCTGCATCTAATCTACTATCCTTACACTGAGACTAAAGCTGCTCCAGTAACTCCTACCCCCAGCATTGCCCCTGCCCATTCTGGGGTACTACTACATTCACTGCCACAACTACTACCCATACCCTTCCACTGCCTATACCGGGAAAATCCACTGCAGCTGCTCTTTTTCTGTATGTAATTTACATACAGTCAGACCTTGTAACATTTTATTTTTCTGCATGTAATTGTTATGTAATTGTTGAAAGTTTATGGTTAAAGCTTGGAATAAATATCTATATACAGTATTCAATCTGGAGCCAGAAAAGTCTTAAAAATATAAATGATCAGAAAGATTTTTATTGTTTTACTGGAAATACAAGAAATCAGACAGAAAATGAAGCATTAACACTCTCTGTTAGTTACTGTGTGCCATTTATAAGTAATGCAACAAACCTCCAGCAGGGGGGCGCTATGCAACAGGCAGTGATTTGCTATCAACTTCAGCAATCAATACAAAGTCATTAGCACTAAATAATAAAATGATTGGTTTGATCAGACACAATAGAACTCATTGGATTTTATTTGAAATGTGGATGAAATTAATTTCTAATAAATGTACTGAGCAAAGCATAATGTATATCTACATGGGCAGCAAGGATGCAGACTGGAGGGGGGGGGGGGTTACAATGGAGGATTAAAGAATCTTCTCCTCTTCGTCCACTATGGCCATTTCACAAAGCCTGGGTTTGGACACGTGGGACAGGCGGCTCCTCTGTTGCGGGATTCTTCCGTTTACTATGACGGACTTGAGATGGAAGTTTATCACGGCCAAGTATGGGATCCCCATTATGGGAAAGCGGACTGGAAAGGAGAAAGGATTTCCGGTAGGTAATCGTATGATGATCGTGTCTTGCTCAAACGTGAAGGAAATCTGTAAGAAAAGAGGCGGCACAGCGTCAGCTTGCTGGGCTATAAAAAGTCAATGAGTGTTGGCCGTAGAGACAAAGACTTCACCACCATACTGTTATTTTCAGCAAAAATCTTTCCATAAGATGATATGTGTATGTAGCTTATCTTATGTATTCTTTATATATGTGTTGAATAAAATTGTTAATGGAAAGGAAAAATGGAAGGATGTGCTTCTGTGCTGCAATATTTTAGTGACAGGGTCTCTGAGGACGGTGTATCTCGTCACCTAGAACAATGACTGGAGCCCTCAGGACATAAATAGCTGTTGGCCAGTTTGGAGTCCCTGTGTCCCAGCCAGTCTCACCCAGAGTTCCACAGAACCCTAAGATTCCTTCAGAGGTTTGTAGGGGTTCCTTGAGCTGTGGCTGATTAACCTCCCATGTGATGGCGCCTGCTTTTTTTGGGGCCCAACACCACTTGGCCGGGCCAGCTTCGTGTCACCAATGATCATTATGCTGCCTGTAAGAATGGAATTTTGACCACCACTGTAAGTGGGGCATTCTTACCACTGGCCACCAAGGGAAAGGGGCATTTTATTCTTCTCACTACCAATGAATTGGTTTTAGCAGGGGTTCCCCAAGACCTGAATATTTTTCAAGGGTTCCTCTGGGGCAAAAAGGTTGAGAAATGTAGCTGGCATGTCATACAGCAGCCTTTCCATTATCTTACCCCTACCATAAACATGCTAAAGGCTCGAGTGTGCACTGAGGATCTGGCATTTGACAGTGAATCCTAGAGGGCAGGGCTTATTGTCAAAGGGGGCAGGGCTTAACATTTGATGTGTGTATAACAATAGGAATGTTATACTTCTCTTGGTTGTTATTTCCAAAATACTGTTTGTCTGTTATCTGCAGATCACCGTGTACAAACCATGTCTACAATGTGAAAAAATGTTATGCCTTTTTCTATACTGATAAAAAAACGAATAATCTCCCCCTTCCAGAGCCGCAATACACATCTGTCCTGATAAGGACCCCATCTGACACCATCCCAGCCATGGCTCCAATTCATATGTGTACTTGCTAGGAGTCCCATCTACTATGACTGACTTGGGGTAAATGAGAATACAATTATTCTGGGTCAGTTGTTTCTCATTCTACCCCATATAGATTTAGTCCTTCTCACTTTTAGTTTCTGAGGAATTCTGCCCCCACAGATGAACAGAGCATTCATCTGCAGTAATATCCATTCCCTGTATTTCCCAATCACACACATTGGCATCCCACTGTTTTCCTTCCCAGCACCCACATTAGTCTGTCCCCTGTATCCCATCCCCAGCACCCACATTGGTCTCTTCCTGTATCCCATCCCCAACACACACATTGGTCTCTTCCTGTATCCCATCCCCAGCACCCACATTGGTCTCTTCCTGTATCCCATCCCCAGCACACACATTGGTCTCTTCCTGTATCCCATCCCCAACACACACATTGGTCTCTTCCTGTATCCCATCCCCAGCACCCACATTGGTCTCTTCCTGTATCCCATCCCCAGCACACACATTGGTCTCTTCCTGTATCCCATCCCCAGCACACACATTGGTCTCTTCCTGTATCCCATCCCCAGCACACACATTGGTCTCTTCCTGTATCCCATCCTTAGCACACACATTGGTCTCTTCCTGTATCCCATCCCCAGCACCCACATTGGTCTCTTCCTGTATCCCATCCCCAGCACCCACATTGGTCTCTTCCTGTATCCCATCCCCAACACACACATTGGTCTATTCCTGTATCTAATCCCCAGCACACACATTGGTCTCTTCCTGTATCTAATCCCCAGCACACACATTGGTCTTTTCCTGTATCCCATCCCCAACACACACATTGGTCTCTTCCTGTATCTAATCCCCAGCACACACATTGGTCTCTTCCTGTATCTAATCCCCAGCACACACATTGGTCTCTTCCTGTATCCCATCCCCAGCACACACATTGGTCCCTCCATAACAGAGTTGTATGATGGTGATGAGCTTCAAGTGGAGTTCTGCCGAAATGTTTTTTTTTTTAAAGTCAGCAGCTACAAATACTGCAGCTGCTGACTTTTAAAATATGGACACTTACCTGTCCACGGTGCCCACGATGTCCTCATCAGGAAGCCTGGGTCCCTACTGCGCATGCATGTGCGCATCCTCACTGGTCCCTGCTGCCTTCTGGGACCTGTATGTCTCCCAGAAGACAGCAGGGGGACGGAGGGGGGAGGATTCCGAAAAGTGGAAGTTGCATTTTTGGGTGGAACTCCTCTTTCAGTCCCCAGCCAGCCCCCCACTACTCCCCAGATTGAGCCTTTACAGGGGAATTTATAGTGTTATTCCATGTCAGCGATTTCCTGATCCCCATTGCCTCCTCTTCCTAGAATAATCATCTCACAAACATAATAATAACACACTCATACACCAAATAGAAATGAAATGTTACATGAAAAATTTCACAAGCCAATAATTCTGACAATCAGTGATCTGACCAACAGCAACCATTCACTAGGCGGTATATCATAGCACACAATGGCAGCATGATGGAATCCATTGGATCTTCCTATGTGGGAGGTTCTCATCCTTCATGGAATGAGCTGAAGGGGCGACCATCATAGCAAAGCCTTCATACCCTTCACCTGAGCCATCACTGGCTGCCTACTGCATCTTTCGTGGATGGATATGGAGTCACTGATATTATGGGATTTTCTAAAACTGGAGAGTGTAAAATCTGATGCAGCTCTGCATAGAAACCAATCAGCTTCCAGTTTTTTTTCTTTTTTTTTTTGCCAAAGCTTAATTGAAGAAGCAGAAGTTAGAAGCTGATTGGTTTCCATGCACAGCTGCACCAGATTTTGTACTCTCCAGTTTTAGTAAATAACCCCCAATGTGTCCAATATGAACAGTGATGTCACTTTGCCCCATCCAACATTTGTCCCGCCCCTCCCAGTGTAGACGTACCTTGGTGTCTGATCCCTCCTGGAGGGGGAAGAAGCTTTTCTTCTGCTCCTCTCCCCAGATATCGTTCACCTTCGTGTTCAAGACTATCTTGCGGATGTCTCCAAGATTGTCAAATCGAGCACCAAAGTGTATCACAAAATTCTTATCATCTGTTCCCAAGTTTATGGAAAACCTAGAAAGACAGAAACAGAAATAATTTTGCTCAGCTGACCTTGTTGGATATAATACTCGAGTCATTCACCAGTGGTCCTCCCATGGGTTTCAGAGGTACTGCCACTTTTAAGGAGAATTCATGATAGCAAATTATATTAAAATTTTCTAAAATCTCAATTAATAGAATTTAAAAAAAAAAGTATATATAAAAATTTTACCAGCTAATATTTTTAGGGACTTAAAAATATAAATGGCTTGCTTGAAGCACATTTATAAACAAACAGGGTCCTGGTAATACACGTCCCCATACCGAAAAATACCTAAACCTGTAGCCTGGATACGGACATACGGTTACGTACATTGTTAACAAGCTGTAACAAGCTTTAAGACAATCTCCCCACCAGGATAGAGCACCTCAAAAGCTACTATTGTGATATAAAATATAATTAGTTAAACATCAAATGTACAAAAACAACACAAACCCATAGACCGGGTCAGTCAGCTAACCCAAGGAGGGAGATCCTCAGACCCCAAACAGCCTCCGACCCCCCCCCCCCCGTCTCACCCAAACATCTCCCCCACCCAGGGAACCCTTCCCCCACTCCAATGTCCCAAAAGGGGACCCTATCACCTACTCTCTCTTCAAAACCCAATCCTCCCCTCCCCCGGTCGGGTGGGGGCGAAAAGCCAAGTCTGTTTGCATGAGACTTTCCTTTCCATCAGACTGCATATTTTAGCCAGGCTAGGTTTATTGGGCTATTCACCCCCTTTTTGAGTGTTTTTGGAGCATTCCACCAGCCGGTGGAGGGGAGGATTGGGTTTTGAGGGGAGAGTAGGTGATAGGGCCCCTTTTGGGACATTGGAGTGGGGGGGAGGGTTCTCCTGCATACTTACCAACTGTCCCAAATTTCTCGGGACATTTCCAGGATTTAGACTATTTTCATGATATTATTGTTTCCTGGGAAATGTCCCAAGAAATCTGTTTTTTTTAAACGATTTTCCGCCGCCGCCTGCCGCCGCTAAAGGTGTCTCCGCCGGCCGCCATTTTTAAGAAGACCAGGAACACGGCTGGGCGGCTAGATGGAGCTCCTGTGTTGCCACCCAGCCTCCGCCCCGCTCTGCCCCGCCCCGCCTACCGCTTCTCTCTGACCACCCCCTGCCCCACTCCGCCCCGCTGCCGGTGTTATGGAAAGGGGCAGGGTTCTACTAGGACACCTGATGTAAGGGGGGGCACCGCTGGGGACACCTGATGTAATGAAGGCTCCGCTGGGGACACCTGATGTAAGGGGGGGGCTCCGCTGGGGACACCTGATGTAAGGGGGGGCACCACTGGGGACATCTGATGTAAGGAGGGGCTCCGCTGGGGACATCTGATGTAATGAGGGCTCCGCTGGGGACACCTGATGTAAGGGGGGCTCCGCTAAGGACACCTGATGTAAGGGGGGCACCGCTGGGGACATCTGATGTAAGGGGCACTCCGCTGGGGACACCTGATGTAAGGGGGGCACCACTGGGGACATCTGATGTAATGGGGGCTCCGTTGGGGACATCTGATGTAAGGGGGGGCTCCACTGGTGACACCTGATTTAAGGGGGGCTCCGCTGGTGACACCTGATGTAAGGGAGCTCCACTGGTGACACCTTATGTAAGGGGGGGGCTCCATTGCTGACACCTGATGTAAGGGGGGCTCCGTTGGGGACACCTGATGTAAGGGGGGCTCCGCTGGTGACATCTGATGTAAGGTGGGGCACCGCTGGGGACACCTGATGTAAGGGGGGCTCCACTGGGGACAACTGATATAAGGGGGGCACCGCTGGGGACACCTGATGTAAGGGGGGCTCTGCTGGGGACACCTGATGTAAGGGGGGGCTCCGCTGGGGACATCTGATGTAAGGGGGGCTCCGCTGGTGACACCTGATGTAAGGGGGGCTCCGCTGGGGACACCTGATGTAAGGGGGGCTCCGCTGGTGACGCTTGATGTAAGGGGGGCTCCGCTGGGGACACCTGATGTAAGGCAGGCACCGCTGGGGACATCTGATGTAAGGGGGGGCCCCCGCTGGGGACATCTGATGTAAGGGGGGGCTCCGCTGGGGACACCTGCGTGAGTAAAAGAATTAATGAATGTGTAAAATCGCAAAATCTTGTGTGCCATACTGCCATTATTTATGAAAAACAAATGCTGCCCTTTTAGTTTTGTTCAATCTAAACCCCTTCAGCTCCGAAAAATGTTTTACCCCCCCCCCCCCCCCCATGAACAGGCCATTTTTTGCGATATTGCGCCGCATTACTGTAACTGACTGACAATTGCGTGTCGTGCAACGCTGTACTTAAGTAAAATTGATGTGCTTTTTTTCCAATATTAGCACTTTTAGTGATATTTTACTTTTTACGGTATAAACAAACCGACAATTTTGAAAAAAAAGCAAAATTTTTTACTTTTTGGTATAATAAAAATGTCTTCCTCAATTTAGGCCAAAATGTATTCTGCTGCATATTTTTGGTAAAAAAATCCCAATAAGTGTATATTGCTTGGTTTGCACAAAAGTTATTGCATCTACGAAATAGGGAATACGGCATTTTTATTTATTTTTTACTAGTAATGGCGGCGATCAGTGATTTTTTAGCGGGACTACATTGTGGCGGACAGATCGGACACCTAACTGACACTTTTGACGCTTTTTGGGGACCAGTGCTAAAAATATGCACTGTCACTGTACTACTGACACTGGCTGGGAAGGGTTAACATC
Source organism: Lithobates septentrionalis (assembly GCA_037952835.1). Lineage (NCBI taxonomy): Eukaryota > Metazoa > Chordata > Amphibia > Anura > Ranidae > Lithobates > Lithobates septentrionalis. Next base: position 131,828 of record JBBDGP010002677.1, on the reverse strand, counting down.
AGGGGTGATCAAGGGGTTAACCGTGTCCCTAGGGGGTGCTTGCTAACTGTGTGGGGGATGGACTGACTAGATGAACAGAGTGATCCGTGTGCCTGGTTAGCAGGAACACAGGATCACTCTGTTCATCTCTGACAGAATGGCGATCTGCCTTGTTTACATCAGCAGACCACTGTTCCATCTCTGTGGGGAGCGATTGCAGGTGGCCGCTAAGGAGACACTACTAGGAGGGGGAGCTGAACTAATAAATTAAAGCTGGGAAGGTGAGCTGAGCTGCAGCGTCACTGCTAGGAGATGAAGAAGCATTGTTAATTTCATAGATGAAAACATTTTTGTCAAAAATTTTCACCAGCGACCTTTTTACAGTGACGAAAACAAAACAAAAAAGTACACCACATTTTCGTCCACTGATGAAAATTATGACAAAAATCAATTCCGTTTCCGTTAACGAATGAAAACGAAGCAGAAATGTGAGTGAGGGATGTTTACCCTTGTGTAGAGCCCGTGAGTGCTTCTGCTACTAGCAAGCAAGCGAATCCGTAGCGTGCTTACCAGTTAGCACTGTGCAGCATTACAGGCCTCCGAACGAGAGTCCCACTCCCGATGACCGTCCAGAGCAGAGCACTGCGAGTGTGTACATTACAGGCCTCCCCTCAGACCAATGTCCGTCTAGAGCACTGTGTGAAATACAGACCTCCTGACCACTGGCATCCAGAGCACTGTGCATTACAGGTCTCCCCTCAGACATGAGACCACCATTCAGCACTTTGCAGCATTACAGGCCTCTCAAAGTCAGACCACCATCCAGAGAACTGTCCAGCATTACAGGCCTCTAATACCACCGTCCAGAGCACTGTGCATTACAGTCCTCCTCAGACCACCATCCAGAGCACTGTGTAGCATTACAGGCCTCTTCAGACCACCGTCCAGAGCACTGTGTAGCATTACAGGCCTCCTCAGACCACAGTCCAGAGCACTGTGAAGCATTACAGGTCTCTCAGATCACTGTCCAGAGCACTGTGCAGCATTACAGGCCTCTTCAGACCACCATACAGAGCACTGTGTAGCATTACAGGCCTCTCAGACCACCATCCAGAGCACTGTGTAGCATTACAGCCACTGTCTAGAGCACTGTGCACCATTACAGGCCTCTCAGACCACTGTCCAGAGCACTGTGCAGCATTACAGGCCTCTTCAGACCACCATACAGAGCACTGTGTAGCATTACAGGCCTCCTAAGACCACCGTCCAAAGCACTGTGCATTATAGGCCTTCTCCGACCTCTGTCCTGAGCACTGTGCATTACAAGCATCCTCAGACCACCATCCAGAGCACTGTGTAGCATTACAGGCCTTGTTTCAACTCAATCAATCCTTTTTTCCTTATAAAAGAATTTCAAATGGATGAGGAGCCTACAGTAGGCATAGTTCCTCCATGTTGGTGACAGCGATTTTGTTTTTGTTTTTTTTGTTTTTTTCTGAGTTGGCAGGCGGCGTAATTGATGATTGACGACAGATATATATGGGGGGCACTTTTTTAGTTTTTTTAAAAAAGGATTTGTCAAAAACTGTCTCTCTGTTTTTATTATTACCAGATACCCATTCACATAAAGGGGGCGGTATCTGGGGGCCCCCTTGTTAAAGGGGGCTTCCAGATTCTGATAAGCCCCCCACCCACAGACCTGGCAATATGGGGACAATGTGCTTTGAGGTGGGGGGCTCAGTGCCTCCCCTGCCCCAAAGCACTCACCCCCCATGTGGCCTGGTATGGTTCAGTAGGGGGGGCACTCACCCCTTTCCTGCCCTGATGGGCTGCATGCTCAGATAAGGGTCTGTTTTGGATTTTTGGGGGGACCCCATGCTGATTTTTTTTTTAAAAATGGTGTGGTATGAACTGGGGGGACCCCACGCCGTTTAAAAAAAAAATTCTATTGCCAGCAATGGTATTGCTGGAAATTTAAACATCATTTCATGCATTTTTTTCTTTAGAAATGTCATTTTTGCTGCAGCATATTCTAGATATGCTACAGAAGCACCACTTTACAGGCAGACCACGGGGACCCCCAGGCACTATATTTAAAGGAATTTTTCATTTTTATTGTTTCACTTAAAGTGGGAACCCCTGTGGGGTCCCCTTAGTCTGTCCGCAAAGTGGCGCATCTGTAGCATGTATAACACATTCTGCAGCAAAAATCACATTCTTAAAGAAATAAAAACAAATCAGATTTGAATTGACTCACGGCTATTTAAAAAAAAGAAAGAAAAATATGTGCGGGTGCGTGGGGCCCCCAAAATCCATAACAGACCCTTATCCAGGCATGCAGCCCAGCAGGACAGGAAAGGGGGGCATACCATCAACATGGAGACAAGGTGCTTACCCCCCTCATGTTGAGAGCATGTAGCCTGGTATGGTTCAGGAGGGGGAGGGGCACCTGCCGGGGAGACCTGCAGGTCTGCATGCATAGATAAAGGTCTGTTATGGATTTTGGGGGGTCCCCATGCTGTTTTTTTTTTTTTTTTACATTTTTCTGTTGCCGGGTAATGTCAGCATTCTTTTCTTTACATTCATCTGTCAGTGAGGTTGTTAAGGACGCGGGCTATTTCTTCACACAGAATTCAAATCGGTTGATCGTTTTTCGACCGATCCCAATTCTAATCGTTCTGAAATGTTAGAATTCGTTCGAAAATTAATAAATTTGATTAAATTTATCGAAAACGAAACTAAATTTAAAGAAAACGGAACTAAACGAATTCCAAACCAAAACGAAATTAGTAACAACAAATTTATCCAAAATAAAACAAATTTTTCTGTTCTGTACATGTCTATTGTCAGTTGTCATATTTCAGATGATGGCTGATAAGTCATCAGACAAGTTTTATCCAGAATGACATTTTGTAGAAGCACAAATGTTGGAGCAAAATTTGCTCTGAGCAAAACAATCTGATGTCAGGTATTATTTGAGATCCCACACACCCCAAATTCCCAGTGAGCTGTCAGTGGGATGTACTGTACACAGAGCACACTTTACTACTTTTGGCAAATAATTGTATTATACAGAAAACAGATGTATAGTGTATAATAAGTATTCTAGAACCAAAACTTACGCTTTACAGCCCACCGGAATGAAGCCCTCCACCTCCATGCAGTAACCAGGTCCAAACGTGTTAATAGTCTATATGAGAGAAAGGAGAGAATTATTACACCCTGTTTAATAGAGAGAGGGGATGATTATTACACCCTGTATAATAGAGAGGGGGTGATTATTACACCCTGTATAATAGAGAAGGGGGTGATTATTACACCCTGTATAATAGAGAAGGGGGTGATTATTACACCCTGTATAATAGAGAAGGGGGTGATTATTACACCCCGTATAATAGAGAGGGGGTGATTATTACACCCCATATAATAGAGAGGGTGGTGAATATTACACCCTATATAACAATAATTGCAGCGCTCAGTAATTATAATAAGCATAAAACATAAAACACTCGTGCAATTAATAATAGTATCTGTATAAAAAGATTGAAATGTAATTCAATTGATGTGTGATGACATCACAAGTGAAGAGTCCAGTGAATCAATAGTCCCAGAATGGCTTTCTCAACCTTCACCATACAAGTAACAACCGCCCGCTGTGACCTGCCTTCACCATCAGCATTGCTCACTCATCAGAATGTATTGCTGTCTATGGCAGTCGTGGCTGGTTATCCAAACAAAAGAACTCGCTGCTCCAGGAGCCCGTCCCGGCTCTCCTCCGCATACAACCAACAATGAAAGAGATGGCTGCACTCCAGGATCAATCAAAACATCCCAAGTGTTACAAACAGACAGGCAGGTAGACTAGTCTCACACACTAACATGTGCGCTTATTCATTACCAGTAATAATCACTATAATCCCGGTGTTCTGCCGAGAAAGTTCCCCTCGGCGGATAAGGGCCCCCCTCTACTGCGCAGGCGCAGCGCTTGCGCAGTAGGAGCCGGCGGAAATAGCCGAAGCCGAATACAATAGAAATCAGCTGTACACGGTGCCTGTAAGAGGGCCCCTCGCGGGCTCGCCTCACTCGCCACGCTTCGGGCACGGCCTCGCTTCGCTCGGCACTTTTTGATTCTCCCTCTAGGTCCACTTGGATGGTGGGGCTTCAACCTGGACCCAGGGCGCAGGCGCCGTGTACAGCTGATTGAAGTTTTTCATCTTCGGCTATTTTCGGCGGCTCCTAGTCGTTCGTACTGTGCATGCGCAGTACAGGGGGGTCCTTATCCGCCAGGGGAACTTTCTCAGCAAGACACCGGCCACCACTGCGGGAGATGGACGCCCTCCTTACCTCTGTCCTGCCCAGACTCCAATTTCCCCTCCCTCTCCCCACACAGAGTCAGAGAACAGTCTGTGACTTTGATTTGTTTTTTATTAGGGGGTTAACAGCTTGGATAGGAATAGAAAGCTATGGGATGCCTGTTTGACTTCAGCAAACTTCAGGGACAACTTCCTATATACAGTTATATACAGTCTCCTTCACTTGCCTCCTGCCCACACTTGGTTTCTCTCTAGCTCAGCCTCTGCTTGTACACTCCTGGGGGAACTTGACAGTCTCCTTATTTGTTCAGCCATGGCTCATTACAGGCAGGGACTCGCAGTCCCTTGATAGTAGCGCACGTGGAGTGACACAGCAATGAGATCCCTCATTGAACGATTGAAGACTTAAGCAAATCTGCTGTCTTCAAGGGAGATTGGCTACATGTGCCAGTCTCCCCCCTTTGTTAGCCCCCAATAGTTGCACTACTCACTCTGTCCTCTCTTGCTCCCGTGCCTCCAGGAAGACCTCCTCCTGTGTGTTTTGGCAGGATCCTTCCAGCACCAGAGCTCCGGCCCAAGACAGGATACCCTCCCTTCCCACTAAACTAGGGGGTTCACTTCAAGGGCCACCAACAGCCTCCTCAACACTGCATCTCCATCTTCCGCCCAACTGCCCTGCTGGCATGGCCTATGTCTTTTCATGGAGCTATCTCAACCCACTGCCAACCCATTGCTGAGGATTGGCCGAGGCCCCATAAGTATTCAAGGCATCTCCTCCTAACCCCCAGCCTGTAGTTCTTGAGGATTCTCCAACCTTCCAGACTGGGGGGGGGGGGGGCACCAGAGAGCTGCCAGGATGAGTCACCCAGCTCTGAATGCTAATGAACCCTGACCCGATTAAGACTCAAAAATGTACAATATGAGTCAGAGTATGGTTTACCTATCCTACACACTGCATCTAGCACACACTAGAGGGTGCTACATCTTCATAACTGGAGACTGGTTATTTTCTCCCTCTAGTGTGGCACTCAGACTGTGTACTACATATTCTGAGCCAAGAAGTAAGGGGCTGTGGGACTTGTAATCCTGTGTGCAACTATAACTGGACCTAAGTCTTCCTTAGCCTACACCTCCCAGAAAGCTGCTAGCAGAATAGGGGATAATTGGAAAGGCTATTTAGAGAGTTGTCTTTGGTGGGCCCACTCTTTCCTCCCATGGACATTACAGTGACATTACAGTGAGCATCAGAGTTGCTGAGACAACAGCCTACCAAAACCCTGTGAGCAATCGCTGCCACTCCACGGGTAAAGCTTCATTACCAGACGCCAATAAACGATCCTCTGCTTCTGCCTAGCGATAAGTGGACCTCACTGCGGTGCCAACCCAGACCACTGTGTTCCACATCTGACCAACCTACAGCATCTACCGTTTCGCTGGCTGGTGTGCAGACCCTGTATCGCTTCCTGACTCATTACTGTTTGCCTTTGTCATCCTGAAGTTACTTATTTGCCTGGTGTTCTATCCAACCAACCCTAGATGCTGTTCCAGGGATTGGTTGACTGACACCCTAAAATCTATTGTTTGCCTTATATTGCCAATACAGAAATCTGTGTTCAGTTTACATGTGTGTCCATGGTCTCTTGTGAATTCTTGCCATGGATTGGATTTCTCCAAAAGTGTATTTTGTTAAATGTTTGTTGGATAAAACATGCAATGTGATTATTTGTCTAATTTGTGATTTTTCTTGTACAATATCACAGTAGTTGACAAGATCTGAGGCCCCGACAAAGCGGGTCAGCCCGTGAAACGTGTTGGCTACAAAGAAACAGATCTCAAGACCAGGACAATACTATCCTGGACAACTAATGTGATATTTAAAATAAGGCCCTTTTTAGATATTGTGTAATACTTTGAATAAAGATATGTAATATTGTTTTTAAAATAAGTGATCAGTGTTTATTATACCTAAGGAGGTACATGTAAAGTCCCAAATAAGTTTTGCATTCCTATTTTTGTGTAAATTGTTGTTGATGAATCCTTCTTTTAAGCCAGTTATTTGCTAATATATGCTTTGGTTGAAATGCTTTACAGCTAGTTAAACTCTGTTTAATAACTAATTGGAACCCACCATTTCCAAGAACTATATTCTGTCTTTGGGGACCAAAGATTTTTAGTGGGTGGGGGTGAAGCCAGGTGATGGCTATGATATCATGGATGAAGTGGGCATTACCTTTATAACTGCAGACTGGTTAGTTTCTCCCTCTAGTGTTGCTCTCAGATTGTTTACATTATATCCTGAGCCAAGAAGCGAGGGACCGTGGGACTTGAAGCCCTGTGTACAGCCAAAACTGGACTCCTGAGTCTTACTTAGCCTACAACTCCCAGCAAGCTGCTAGCAGAATGGGGGATCATTGGAAAGGCTATTTAAGAAAATGTTTTCGGCAAGTCCGCTGTCTTCTCCCCGATACCTTCCAGTGAGCATCAGAGCTGCCATCCGGCTGCAGATGAACCTGCATTACTGGGCACCATTAAAAGATCCTCTGTTTCTCCTGCCTGCCGCTCGGCGAACCTTGCTGGCTGGTGTGCAGACCCTGTATCGCTTCTTGTGTGTGCTGACAACTTCCAGGATCTGGTGGGTGGGCTTAGGCTTAAAACCCCCCTTTTATTCAGCAAAACTCAGCACGTGGACACTGCATGCAGTCAACATAACCTGAATTACAAAGGAACTTTCCACTTCGGCTTTATCCCCTTCTTGACTGCTTCAAACCCCTGAGGATTTGCTACAACACTACTGAGCTCCAACATGCTGGTGAAAACTGTGTTCAGGCCTGACACTTGGACTACCCTTATTTCAGGGGCGGACTGACAACTCATGAGGCCCGGGCAATAGGAGATTATGGGGCCCCCGGGCAATAGGAGATTATGGGGCCCCAGACAATAGATTATGGGGCCACACAGTATACACACACACACAGATAAAGTATACACACACAGACACACAATATACACACACAGTATACACACACAGAATATACATACACACACTAAAAAGGTACTGGAGAGGCGGGCAGCTATAATCTTGGGATTTTTAAAAAAAACACAGATTTTTACATACTGTCCCTGGTTTTATTGAGGCTGGCAATCCTGATGGGGCAACTTAGTAGCATGGGGCCCTCAGGCAGTGCCCAAGTGCCCGAATGGTCAGTCCGCCCCTGCCTTATTCCATTATTAGTATGGTGTGAACTTACCCAACTAGAATTTAACACCCTTCACTATAGGATTAGGGTTCCCTGAGTGAAAACCTTTCTAGCCATAGTCTCCCCACCAGCGAGTCCACTTTGCATATTTCAACTACTCAGTGTTTACCATTCTCGGCATAATTAAGTGTTATTGCTCATTACTGTTTGCCTTTGTCATCCTGAAGTTACTTACAAACCCCTTACAACCACTTTATGCCTATAATAAGGCTTACCTGTAGCTACCCAGGATATCTCCTAAACCTGCACAGTTTAGGAGACATCCCCTGTCCCCTGCATGTGCCGATGTCATCAGCACATGCGCACTAAAGCAAACTTAAGCAACGGCACGTATGTGCCGTTGCTTCAGTGAGTGTGCTGTTACCGGCGGCTCCCGTGCACATGCGCGAGAGTGACGTCAACGCGGCTCCGGATAATCACAGCGCCAGAGTCCGCGATACCCGGAAGTCACTCCGGGAGAGATGTCGCCGGCCAGAGGGGGGTACAAGGACCGCTGCGGGGGCTTCAATGAAAGGAAAGCAATTCATAATGAGCTAGTATGCTATGCATACTAGCTCATTATTTCTTTGTCTTGCAGGGGTTTTTTTTGTTTTTTTTTTTAAAAAGGGTTTACAACCACTTTAATTGCCTGGTGTTCTATCCAACCACCCCTAGATGCTGTTCCAGGGATCGACTGACTGACACCCTAAAATATATTGTTTGCCTTTGCCAATACAGAAATCTGCTGTGTTCCATTTACATTGTGTCCGTGGTTCATTTAAAGGGGTATATATCATGTCAGAACCTAGAGTGTCAACACAAGGGCAACACAAGAGGACAAGCAACATCCAGTGGTCCTGATGGAGGTAGCGCTACATACATGTATATACCTAAAACTAAGAGAATGCATTCATCACACCCTAAATCTAAATAACTAACATCCTGACCTACACCCAGCAATGCTACACCAGCCTATGCCCACACCCAACAAGGCTATACCCACCACAGCCAACACCCATCAATGCCCAAACACAACAATGCTATAATCAACCTATGCCCACACCTAGCAACCCTATATCAACCATTGGCCACTTGCAGCAACCCTATACCAATCAATGCCCACATCCAACAACCCTATACCCACCACAGCCTATACCCAGCAATCTTATACCCATTACTGCCCACATAATCAACTGTATACTCACAATTACCCACACCCAGCAACCCTATCCAAATCAATGCCCACACCTAGCAACCCTACATCAACCTATGTCCACACCGGGCAACCCTACACCCACCACTGCCCAGACAATCAGCCGTTTACTCACCATTGCCCACACGCGTCAACCCTATCCAAGCCTATGCCCACACCTTGGGACCTTACATCAACCTATGTCCACACCGAGCAAAAACCCACTGTCCACATCCAGGAACTCTATACTCACCACAGTCCACATTTATCAATGCTTCACCAACCTATGTCCGTACCAGAAACAATATACCAACCACTGCTCCCACCCAGCAACAATATTCTCACTATTGCCCTCACCCAGCAACTCTATACTCTCCACTGTCCACACCCAGCAGCCCTATTCCCACCACTGCCCACACCCAACAACCCTATACCCACCACTGCCTACACCTAGCAACTTTATACCCACCACTGCCCACACCCAGCAACCTTATACCAACCACTGCCCAAACCCATCAACATTATACTCACCACTGCACACACCCAGCAACCTTATACCAACCACTATCCACACCCAGCATACTATACCAACCACTGCCCAAAACCATCAATCCTAAACCCACCACTGCCCACACCCAGCAACCTTATACCCACCACTGCCCACACTCAGCAACCTTAAACAAACCACTGCCCACACCCAGCAACCCCACACCCTCCACTGCCAAAAACCTTCAACCCTAAACCAACAACTGTCCACGCCGATCAACCTTACACCATCCACTGCCCTCATCCATCACCCCTATACCATCCACTGCCCTCACCCAGCAACACTATATTATTCACTTTCCACAGCCAGCAACCCTATACCAATCACTTCCCACACCCATCAACCATATACCATCCACTGCCCTCACCCAGTAACACTATACCATGCACTTCCCACACCCATCAACCCTATACCATCCATTGCCTTCAGCCATCAACACTATACCATTCACTTCCCACAGCCAGCAACCCTATACCATCCGCTGTCCTTACCCATCAACTCTATACCATCCGCTGTCCTCACCCATCAACCCTATACCATCCACTGCCCTCACTCATCAACCCTATACCCTCCACTGTCCACACCCATCAACCCCATACCATCAACTGCCCTCACCCATCAGCTCTATACCATCCACTGCCCTCACCCATCAACTCTATACCATCCACTGCCCTCACCCATCAACTCTATACCATCCACTGCCCTCACTCATCAACCCTATACCCTCCACTGTCCACACCCACCAACCCCATACCATCAACTGCCCTCACTCATCAACCCTATACCCTCCACTGTCCACACCCACCAACCCCATACCATCAACTGCCCTCACCCATCAGCTCTATACCATCCACTGCCCTCATCCATCAACCCTATACCCTCCACTGTCCACACCCATCAACCCCATACCATCAACTGCCCTCACCCATCAGCTCTATACCATCCACTGCCCTCACCCATCAACCCTATACCATCCACTGCCCTCAATCAGTAACACTATACCAACCACTGTCCTCACCCATCAACCCTATACCATCCACTGTCCTCAACCATCAACCCTATACCATCCACTGTCCTCAACCATCAACCCTATACCATCCACTGTCCTCACCCATCAACCCTATACCATCCACTGTTCTCAACCATCAACCCTATACCATCCACTGTCCTCACCCATAAACCCTATACCATCCACTGTCCTCAACCATCAACCCTATACCATCCACTGTCCTGACCCATCAACCCTATACCATCCACTGCCCTCACCCATCAATCCTATACCATCCTCTGCCCTCACCCATAAACCCTATGCCATCCACTGCCCTCACCTAACAACTCTATACCATCAACTGCCCTCACCCATCAGCTCTATACTATCCACTGCCCTCACCCCATCAACCCTATAGCATCCACTGCCCTCACCCATCAATCCTATACCATCCACTGCCCTCACCCAACAACCCTATACCATCCACTGCCCTCACCCAACAACCCTATACCATCCACTGCCCTCACCCATCAACCCTATACCATCCACTGCCCTCAATCAGCAACACTATACCAACCACTGCCCTCACGCATCAACCCTATACCACCCAGTGCCCTCACCCATCAACCCTATACCATCCACTGCCCTCACTCATCAATCCTATACCATCCACTGCCCTCACCCAACAACCCTATACCATCCACTGCCCTCACCCATCAACCCTATACCATCCACTGCCCTCAATCAGCAACACTATACCAACCACTGCCCTCACTCATCAACCCTATACCATCCAGTGCCCTCACCCAACAACCCTATACCATCCACTGCCCTCACTCATCAACCCTATACCATCCACTGCCCTCACTCATCAACCCTATACCATCCACCGCCCTCACCCAACAACCCTATACCATCCACTGCCCTCACCCAACAACCCTATACCATCCACTGCCCTCACCCATCAACCCTATACCATCCACTGCCCTCAATCAGCAACACTATACCAACCACTGCCCTCACTCATCAACCCTATACCATCCACCGCCCTCACCCAACAACCCTATACCATCCACTGCCCTCACCCAACAACCCTATACCATCCACTGCCCTCACCCATCAACCCTATACCATCCACTGCCCTCAATCAGCAACACTATACCATCCACTGCCCTCAATCAGCAACACTATACCATCCAGTGCCCTCACCCAACAACCCTATACCATCCACTGCCCTCAATCAGCAACACTATACCAACCACTGCCCTCACTCATCAACCCTATACCATCCACCGCCCTCACCCAACAACCCCATACCATCCACTGCCCTCACTCATCAACCCTATACCATCCACTGCCCTCACTCATCAACCCTATACCATCCACCGCCCTCACCCAACAACCCTATACCATCCACTGCCCTCACTCATCAACCCTATACCATCCACTGCCCTCACTCATCAACCCTATACCATCCACCGCCCTCACCCAACAACCCTATACCATCCACTGCCCTCACCCATCAACCCTATACCATCCACTGCCCTCAATCAGCAACACTATACCATCCACTGCCCTCAATCAGCAACACTATACCATCCAGTGCCCTCACACAACAACCCTATACCATCCACTGCCCTCAATCAGCAACACTATACCAACCACTGCCCTCACTCATCAACCCTATACCATCCAGTGCCCTCACCCAACAACCCTATACCATCCACTGCCCTCACTCATCAACCCTATACCATCCACTGCCCTCACTCATCAACCCTATACCATCCACTGCCCTCACCCAACAACCCTATACCATCCACTGCCCTCACCCAACAACCCTATACCATCCACTGCCCTCACCCATCAACCCTATACCATCCACTGCCCTCAATCAGCAACACTATACCAACCACTGCCCTCACCCATCAACCCTATACCATCCACTGCCCTCAATCAGCAACACTATACCAACCACTGCCCTCACTCATCAACCCTATACCATCCACCGCCCTCACCCAACAACCCTATACCATCCACTGCCCTCACCCAACAACCCTATACCATCCACTGCCCTCACCCATCAACCCTATACCATCCACTGCCCTCAATCAGCAACACTATACCATCCACTGCCCTCACCCAACAACCCTATACCATCCACTGCCCTCAATCAGCAACACTATACCAACCACTGCCCTCACTCATCAACCCTATACCATCCACCGCCCTCACCCAACAACCCCATACCATCCACTGCCCTCACTCATCAACCCTATACCATCCACTGCCCTCACTCATCAACCCTATACCATCCACCGCCCTCACCCAACAACCCTATACCATCCACTGCCCTCACTCATCAACCCTATACCATCCACTGCCCTCACTCATCAACCCTATACCATCCACCGCCCTCACCCAACAACCCTATACCATCCACTGCCCTCACCCATCAACCCTATACCATCCACTGCCCTCAATCAGCAACACTATACCATCCACTGCCCTCAATCAGCAACACTATACCATCCAGTGCCCTCACCCAACAACCCTATACCATCCACTGCCCTCACCCAACAACCCTATACCAACCACTGCCCTCACTCATCAACCCTATACCATCCAGTGCCCTCACCCAACAACCCTATACCATCCACTGCCCTCACTCATCAACCCTATACCATCCACTGCCCTCACTCATCAACCCTATACCATCCACTGCCCTCACCCAACAACCCTATACCATCCACTGCCCTCACCCAACAACCCTATACCATCCACTGCCCTCACCCATCAACCCTATACCATCCACTGCCCTCAATCAGCAACACTATACCAACCACTGCCCTCACTCATCAACCCTATACCATCCACCGCCCTCACCCAACAACCCTATACCATCCACTGCCCTCACCCAACAACCCTATACCATCCACTGCCCTCACCCAACAACCCTATACCATCCACTGCCCTCACCCAACAACCCTATACCATCCACTGCCCTCACCCATCAACCCTATACCATCCACTGCCCTCAATCAGCAACACTATACCATCCACTGCCCTCAATCAGCAACACTATACCAACCACTGCCCTCACTCATCAACCCTATACCATCCACCGCCCTCACCCAACAACCCTATACCATCCACTGCCCTCACTCATCAACCCTATACCATCCACTGCCCTCACTCATCAACCCTTTACCATCCACCGCCCTCACCCAACAACCCTATACCATCCACTGCCCTCACCCAACAACCCTATACCATCCACTGCCCTCACCCATCAACCCTATACCATCGACTGCCCTCAATCAGCAACACTATACCAACCACTGCCCTCACTCATCAACCCTATACCATCCACCGCCCTCACCCAACAACCCTATACCATCCACTGCCCTCACCCAACAACCCTATACCATCCACTGCCCTCACCCATCAACCCTATACCATCCACTGCCCTCAATCAGCAACACTATACCAACCACTGCCCTCACCCAACAACCCTATACCATCCACTGCCCTCACCCAACAACCCTATACCATCCACTTCCCTCACCCATCAACCCTATACCATCCACTGCCCTCACCCAGCAACTATTGGTGCTCATACTCACATTATCTGCCATCCTGCTTCTTTATCAGACAATCTTGTAAACAGGTGCACTTCTACCTGTTCATATATAGGAGTTCTGCTGAGGGTGGAACCAGTCGAGAGGTAGGGATTACACCCCCCCCCCCCATTACTATCTGAACAGAGAATTTTTCCAGAGAATTAATTAAATATGGATACAATGTGACTGAGCATGGGGCGTCATTCGTCACTCTGTTGGAATGTCACCATAAACAGTAATGGGACAAAAGATGACTATCATTTCCTTGTCAAAAGAAGTTTATTGAGTATACAATATTATAAAGATACATAAAGTAAGTTTACAAGGATCTATAAAGTAAGCTCATTGTTTTACAGTAGGGTTTATATAGGTAAATATCATGAAATTTCAAATATTAAACATTGGGTTCACGTAAACCTAAATTAAAGATATATATCATTTCCTTAGTTACTTTTGTAGGTATTTAAATGATTTATACCTACTATACATATTGTTTACAAGTAGAGTGTATATAGGTCAAATAAATTCTGATAATGAGCTTTAATCGTAAGGTGGAGAAAAGGAAAGAGAAAGAAGAAAAAGGGTAGAAAGGCAGAGGTATGGTCCACAAGGTTGTCCCGCTCGTCAGTTTATTATTCTTTTTAGTTCTCTTTGAAGCCTTAGAATGGGTGTCTCTGTAAGTCATTTAATCTGTTACCATGGCAACAGGACAGAGTCATTGATGTTTGACAGGAACTGTTGTTTTATCCAAGGGTGCCAAAGTTTTTCAAATTTTGGAATTTGATTTTGATCGATGGCTACCATAGATGACTATCATTTCTACAACACAAAGTAACAATTTAGATTACCTGATACACATGACATCATATGTGGCACAAGAAAAACATAAAAATTAAAAGATAAGTGATAGCAGAAAAACTACCAAGTGGTCCATCGAGTCCTCCCCCCCCCCCCCTTTTTTTAATTTCCCCTCTAGTGATATAGAGATCTATAAAGAGGAATCAGGACCTCCTTCCTTCATGTGGTGACCCCTCTAGTGATATAAATATCTGTATAGAGGACTCAGGACCTCCTTCCTCCTGCTGGTGACCCCTCTAGTGATATAAAGATCTATATAGAGGAATCAGGACCTCCTTCCTCCTGCAGGTGACCCCTCTAGTGATATAAAGATCTATATAGAGGAATCAGGACCTCCTTCCTTCAGGTGGTGAGTGACCCCTCTAGTGATATAAAGATCTATATAGAGGAATCAGGACCTCCTTCCTTCAGGTGGTGACCCCTCTAGTTATATAAAGATCCATATAGAGGACTCAGGACCTCCTTCCTCCTGCTGGTGACCCCTCTAGTGATATAAAGATCTATAAAGAGGAATCAGGACCTCCTTCCTCCTGCAGGTGACCCCTCTAGTGATATAAAGATCTATATAGAGGAATCAGAACCTCCAATACATCACATGACACACGTGATATCACAGGAATGGTCATTACTGATCATAGTATGGGGGGGAGATGGCACAGCCAGGTGTCCCATAGTGGACATTTTCTGCTAAAAATTGATCTCTTAACTCCTTCATTACCAGAACTCTCCTCATGGCCGGTCACACTCGTCCTGCAGGAAGATACATTCCACTACATGAACATGAAACCCCCTTCATCTCGTGTGACTTGTTCATGTTTATGTCCTGCAGCATAGAACACGGGACATGCTGGATTTTTGCACATTTACATGCATTATGTGGGCCTATTGAAATAAATTATATATGCTGATATTATGTATGTTTTTTGTTCTGTCTCGCCTATATGTATTTTTTCTGTTGTTGTACTAATTTGTATCAGGTTGCGGTTCTGTTGTATGCTGACATCTAATGGACCACTACAACTTGTTTAGTTATGTGATTTTCTATCTCCCTGTATCCTTCCCTCCTGTTTAGTGCTAGTTAGTGTAGTCTTCTCTAGACATTCCCTGATTCTACCATAGTCCCTCAGTCAGTGTTAGTTCTTCTCTGAATGCAGGAAAGTCATTGTCTTCTTACACTTCAAAAGACTGGACACACATCCTCTGTACTGCTCTGATCTGAAGTATAATTGTATTGCACTCCATTATTGATGAGGAAAGCTGCCTGTGGATGGCTCCAGGTCAGCAGGTGATTATACTGTCTGGGCGGACTATTGAAGTAGGGCAATGTATAAAACAGCATTGGAAACAGAACACAGATTCGCCATGAAAAGTTCCTGTTACTGCTGATACAAAGTCTGAATTGGCTTCACAAATAGTTGAAAATATCTTTACATAAATTATGCATTGAAAAAAGTACAATATTATTTAGGGGCCAAATAAAGAATACTATGGGGCTGCCCATGGCCGTCATGTTGTGTTTGGACTTGCTGCAATATGGATGATGCGCTGGTGTTGGAAACCCGAACTCCGACCCGCCATCAGAACCGGCCGCTCCATATAATCCATGGCCACTTCAGGAGCCAAGAACCTACCTCACAGCATTGGGGGGGAAGGGGGGGTAATGCACACTATGGTATATGTCAAAGCTATATAAATATACTATATAATAATAATAATAGTGTGTGACTGTGAGGGGACATTAGAGTGTAAGCTCCTCTGGTACAGAGACTGATGTGACTGGCTCAGAGCACTACGGTATATGTCAGAGATATCAATTTTTATATGTTGTTTTCATGTATGGTGAAATTCCACTGTCTATGTAATTCTCCTGCTCCCACTCCCCGCAGCTGTTTCCAGACAGCTTCAACTTTGTGCTGCCATCAGTGTGGGGACAAGATCATCCAGTGCCCCGGGCAAAAATGCCAAACTGTGCTCCCCCCTTCCCTTAGGGTCAGGGCACCCCAATCCCTGCAATAAACCATTGCGCTCCGAGCAGCCGACCCTCCTGCCCACCCCTTGTCATGGCCCTGTTTGGATGGCTCGTTTCCAGAGAAGTAGGGAGGGGGGAAGAGAGGTCACTTCTCAGGAGCTCGTTGTCTTTAATCACTTCTCTAGAACTTTTCCACAATGACCTACAGCTGCAATTATTAACTTATTAATTGTGCTGATTTTGAATGTAGTAACATTTATAGACGTTGCGCAGCGAGTTTTATTGTTGAAATGTAATTTATTATTTTTTTTGTTTGTTCCTGTGATGTATTTTGTGATGGTTTTGTGGTCATAAATGCCCTTTAGGTTTTTTATGGTTTCAGACTGATATTTCTTCATATGTACTTCTTTAGAAGTGTGTTATTTATGATGTATTGCAACATATCTATGTACATAACTGCATTCTCTCCTTATACAGAATGTACATATTGTGTATATGTGTGTGTGTGTATATATATATATATATATATATATATATATATATATATATATTTATATACAGAATGTTGCATGATATAGGGGGACTACCCTGTATGGTTTCAGGTTCTGTAACGCTGTTAGCCACCTTTAATCCACGAGCTTACCTGATAGGTTTACTGCATTGTTTACAAATTATTATCCCTTCTCCAAGATGGCCCCTGTGGCTTCATGTGTTTCCCAGATACACCGCGCGTACAGCTGTTGTTGGCGCACGCGCACCGGCAGTTGCTGACGCTTTCAACGTCATGCCTCTCGATGCTGCCACTCCCCCTCCGTTTGTTCGCCTCCCCCTGGCTTCCTCATTACCCGTCCGCATCACGGCGGTTTGACGCCAGACGGCGCCGTGATGGAGGGAGTATAAGAGTGCGGCTTTCATACCGCTACATTCTGCTGCAGGCTCCTCACCACAGGGGAGACTTTGTGTCTCTCCCCAAACCCTGTGTCTGCCCGATCTCTCCAACTGGTAAGTATCCCTGTACAGTCAAGTTTAACCCACACACAGGTTGTGTTCAGGGTTGCATGGCTGATCAGTGTTCTTTTTGCTGTATTTTTTTTGGCTTCTTAGGAACGTCTTTAAACTTCACCATCTGAACTTCATATATATAACCCCCAGATGATGAAGTAGGGCCCCCTAGTGGTTTCTGATCAATACATCATCTTATTAACTGTCTATGAGGTGGTTGTGCCTCTTGCACAGAGATTTTTCGATTCTACTAAAGGTACTCTTCATTTTTCATTATAATGATCAGTATGGTTGCCCTCCTTAATTTTTTTAAATTTTTAAATACATTTTCAAACCCTTTACTTATTTCATATTTTCTTATCTTTCCTTTGCATTAAGGATACACAAACTTACACCCCTCTGTGGCCATAAATGACGGGTACTTCTGATGTGAGAGAGACGCAGTTGAAATATCCTATATCACTGACGCCAATTACTGGCCTTGATTATTAAATTTAATTTTGCCTTCTTTTGTGCCTGGTAAGAATACCAATACTGCTTTATTATTATTATTATTGTATTCTTTGATCAAGGAATACTTGGATGTTTGCTGAGCTGTATGAATTATTTATCCATATATATATATATATATATACTATCTGTAAATTATATCAATTACAACAGTATATCTTATTTCTGTTTTCTCTATTATCTACAGTATATCCTATCTTATTATATTGCCAAAACTCCTGAGGAAACCTTGAATTTGAGTGAAACATGTAGAGTGGCTTTTTTAGTCAATTGGTACTCTTTCGATCATTTGCCCATCAGTCAACGTGGCGTCTTTGATATTCAAATATTGTTTTTAAGTGAAAACTGCTTTGCTGTATATCTGTTTTAAATGTGTTAAATAAAAATTATTTTTATGGATAAAGTCATACATGTTTTTCTACTATATCTACTTTAATATACAAGCACCTTAAAAGTCCCGGGGGGGTTTCAACCCCCTTTCCCCCCTCTTTTCCACTCTTAGGGGGACTACCTTGTTAATCAAGGATTTCCAGAGGTCTACAGTGGGGGCCTCCTTGGACTTTCATTTGAGGGTAATGGCCTTACAGCCAAAAAAGAGCAACAGACCAATGAGAGTCCTGAGTGCCCGATGGAAGGCCAGAGGACCCACCAGGCCAAGTAGAGACACCTCAGCACTCAATGGGGCCTCTGTAGTAGTTAAAGAAACAATGAATCGGGTGATTTCAGACCAGAAGGTTTGAATTTTTAAACAGGTCCAGAAGATATGCTTAAAGTCGGCCGGTTCTACTACAGATCTCCAATATTGGGTATATTCTGTGTAACCTGTGGAGAGTTAAATAAACCCCATGTAACAGAAATGTGTATCAAAAATACAGATACCAGCAGCAGTGTAAATGTGAACTATATCACATTATTTCAAAAAAGAAAAAAAAAAAGATAAATACCGCGCTAGTACAAATATAAAATAGTCCAAAATAAAAAACAAAATCCAACAATGTGAAGAAAGTGCTAATGCTCAGAATTCAGACAGACAGATGAGCGTTACGCTGCTTAGTGGTCAAACTAGGTGCCCCACATGGATGTAAACTCCCCCTAGATATTTACCACCTATCTCTAGTGTGGTGACTTGCGCTTTGTGGGGAAGGAGACAAAACCCCTAGATCAGTGGCGGTGCTGCCCCCTCTCTCCAGCGGCCACCCCCCTATATGTATCCATGGCCACCGCTGCCAGCCCCTATTCAGGCATCTGGCCCCTTTTTGGATGCCGGGCGCCTGAATTCCAGAGGTGGGGGTGTTTTTTTGAAGCACCATAGGCTCCAATAGGCTTCAAAAAAGGTGGACTCGTGGCGCAGAGCATTGCGCTCGGAGTCCACCCAGATGTGTTAGAAAAGCGAATCAATATTCGCTTTTCTAACACTGAACCGCCTCTCAGCCAATCAGGAGGCACGGGTCTGTTACCCGTCACCTGATTGGCTGAAGGCACAATCGATCCCATTGGCCGCCTAGCAGAGGACAGGAAGAGATGCACGGAGGACACAGGAGCCGCCACCTGACCTATGCTACCCATCCCACAGCTCGCCGCTGTCACCCCCTGCCTAACCCACCACCGCAATGGGGTAAGTGCTGGGCAGACAGCGGGCGGGCAGGCTTATGTCACAGTGGTTGCTTATGATGGGGCACAGTTGGCTGTATATGATGGGCACAGTTGGCTGTATATGATGGGCACAGTGGCTGTATATGATGGGCACAGTGGCTGCATTTGATGGGCACAGTTGGCTGCATATGATGGGCACAGTTGGCTGCATATGTTGGGCACAGTTGGCTGCATATGATGGGCACAGTGGCTGTATATGATGGGCACAGTTGGCTGTATATGATGGGCACAGTGGCTGCATTTGAATGGCACAGTGGCTGCATATGATGAGCACAGTGCCTGCATTTGATTGGGCACAGTGGCTGCATATGATGGGCACAGTGGCTGCATATGATGGGCACAGTGGCTGCATTTGATGGGCACAGTGGCTGCATATGATGGGCACAGTTGGCTGCATATGATGAGCACAGTGGCTGCATAGGATGGGCACAGTGGCTGCATATGATGGGCACAGTTGGCTGCATATGATGGGCACAGTGGCTGCATATGATGGGCACAGTGGCTGCATATGATGGGCACAGTGGCTGCATATGATGGCACAGTGAGGCTGCATTTGATGTTTTTGCTTCAGTATTTTTTAGAATTTTTTTATGTTTGTGCGAACAAAATGGCAGTTTTTAAAACTTTTTTTTGCATTGATCCATGTCCCCTGGGGGAGGACCCAGGTCCCCAAACACTTTTTATGACTTTTTATG
The DNA here is from genome assembly GCA_037952835.1 of Lithobates septentrionalis. Classification (NCBI taxonomy): domain Eukaryota; kingdom Metazoa; phylum Chordata; class Amphibia; order Anura; family Ranidae; genus Lithobates; species Lithobates septentrionalis. The sequence goes on along the minus strand of JBBDGP010002677.1, from coordinate 111,266 downwards.
ACAATAACTTGAATATTAACCCTTAAAATTAGCACTTTTGATTTCTCCCATAGACGACAATTCACTATAGCCGACACCGCTATTACTTCATGACTTTTTTTTCCCTTTAGAACTGTAATTTTTCTCTCGAACTGTTCTAAACACGGGAAAAAAGCGCCACTTTACAGGCATACTATAGACACCCCCCAGGTGTTGAAATTTAAAGGAATAATCCACTTTTATTGTTTCACTTTAAGCTTTATTAAAATCACTGCTCCCGAAAAAACGGCCGTTTTTAAAACTTTTTTTTGCATTGATCCATGTCCCCTGGGGCAGGACCCGGGTCCCCAAACACTTTTTATGACAATAACTTGCATATAAGCCTTTAAAATTAGCACTTTTGATTAGGGATAAGCTTCGAGTTCGAGTCGAACTCATGTTCGACTCGAACATCGGCTGTTCGCCAGTTCGCGGAACAGCGAACAATTTGGGGTGTTCGCGGCAAATTCGAAAGCCGCGGAACACCCTTTAAAAGTCTATGGGAGAAATCAAAAGTGCTAATTTGAAAGTCTTATATGCAAGTTATTGTCATAAAAAGTATTTGGGGACCCGGGTCCTGCCCCAGGGGACATGGATCAATGCAAAAAAAAGTTTTAAAAAAGGCAGTTTTTTCAGGAGCAGTGATTTTAATGATGCTTAAAGTCAAACAATAAAAGACACAGTTTTTGTTTTATCCAGCTGTATTTACTCAGTGCAACTTATAACATCCAAGTGAAAGATATAACACCAACATGTCAGGAACTATTTAAAAAAAATCAAAAACAGAGTTGAGAAAAGGATCCCCTTTGTGTCAGTATTTTGTTGGACCACCTTTTGCTTTAATTCCAGCCTTTAGCCTGTTGGGATTGGTCTCTACTAACTTTGCACATCTAGACTTTGCAATATTTGCCCACTCTTCTTTGCAGAACTGCTCAGGTTCAGTTACATTTGATGAAAAAAAAATCAAAAATAGAATCACAGAGTTGGAAAAAGGATTACCTCCCCTCCTAAAAATGACTTGTAAACTCAAGTAGGTGAAGCTAATCACCTTCTCAATGACACACAAAGCCATTTGACTTTCAACTCTGATCAGCTGTGGTCATTTTGATTACCTCAGCATGAAAAGAGCTTTCCTGGTGCATATCAGTCCCTGCTAGTGCAACTGAAGCAAATGATCACCTATGGGTGGCAAGGCACCGGGATCTTCGGGATAAGAGTTGTGGACAGGCACAAGTCAGGAGATGGATACAAAGACTTTATCAAAACCTAGAAGCACAGTGATGTCTATTATTAAGAAGTGGAAGGTATTTGGTAGAACACAGACACTCCCTGGATCAGGACGTTGCTCCGAACTGTATGAAAGAGCCAGGAGGAAACTGGTCAGAGAGGCCACCAAGAGGCCTACAGAAACTCTGACAAAGAGTGGTCATTGTGTGACAACAATATCACCAATTGTGGAGGGGTGCAAGAAAAAAGCCACTCCTCAAGAAAGGTCACATGCCGTCACCACTGAGCTTTGCCAAAACACACCTTGAAGGTTCTGAGGCCCCATGCAAGAAAGGTGTTTTGGTCAGATGATACTGAAATCGAATGATTTGGCCTCAACACCAAACGATATGTCTGGCGGTAATTCAATACAGCTCACCATCCAAATTACACCATTCCTACAGTAATGCATGGAGGGGGTAATATCCTGTTATGGGGGTGGTAATATCCTATTATGGGGGAATAATATCCTGTTATGGGGGGTGGTAATATCCTGTTATGGAGGGTGTAATATCCTGTTATGGGGTGGTAACATCCTATTATGGGGGTGATAATATCCTGTTATGGGGGTGGTAACATCCTGTTATGGGGTGGTAATAGCCTGTTATGGGGTGGTATTATCCTGTTATGGGGGTGGTATCAGTATGGGGTGGTATTATCCTGTTATGGGGTGGTATTATTCTGTTATGGGGGGTGGTAATATCCTGTTATGGGGGTGGTAATATCCTGTTATGGGGGTAGTAATATCCTGTTATGGGGGGTGGTAATATCCTGTTATGGGGGTGGTAATATCCTGTTATGGGGGTAGTAATATCCTGTTATGGGGGGTGGTAATATCCTGTTATGGGGGTGGTAATATCCTGTTATGGGGGCGTTTCTCTGCAGCAGGGACTGAAGCACTTGTCAATGACTTGAAGAAAAAATGAATGGGGCAAAATACCATCAAATTCTTGAGGTAAATCTGCTGCCCTCTGGTGGCAGAAAATTGTCAATGGGAAGAAGGTTTACCTTCCAACATGACAATGACCCTAAGCACACAGCCACAATGAGCACACAGTGGTTAGAGGAGAATGCAGGGGATGTCCTTGCATGACCTAGTCAGAGCCCAGACCTAAACCCCATTGAAAATCTGTGCAATGATTGAAGACTGCCATCCATAAACAGTCACCGTTAAATGTAACTGAACCTGAGCAGTTCTGCAGAGAAGAGCGGGAAAATATTACAACGTCTAGATGTGTGAAGTTAGTAGAGAAAAAATCCCAACAGACTAAAGGCTGGAATTGTGGCAGACTTGGTCCATGTTGACCAATCTGGCTTCATCCCCACCCGATCTACAGCATTAAATATTCCTTAACACTCAAATTCCGGTTGACAATCCCAATAATAGAGCTGTCTTTTCCCTCGACGCTGCCAAAGCTTTTGACAGCGTGGAGTGGAACTACTTGTGGGAGGTGTTACATCGTTTTGGATTGGGAGACAAATTTATCTCCTGGGTGCAGTTGCTGTATGCTGCCCCCACAGCGAAAGTAAGTATTAACTATACCCTTTCTGAGGCATTCCCTTTGTTTCGTGGCACGTGGCAGGGGTGCCCGTTGTCGCCCCTGCTGGTCGCCCTTGCATTGGAGCCTCTTGCGGCTATGGTGAGGGCCTCTGCTAACATCGTAGGCTTCCGGCACGGACAATTTGAGGAAAAAAATCTTACTGTACGCAGATGATACACTGCTGTACTTGGGAGATACTGGGGACTCTCTTAGGGCAGTAATGGCACTGATTGATCATTTGGGGCAATTGTCTGGCTTTGCTATTAACTGGCATAAATCGGCTCTTCTACCATTGGACCCTTTGTTCACCCCTTTACCAGAAGATCTCTCACATATACAGGTGGTTACCTCCTTCAAATATCTGGGTGTAGTGGTGACTAAGGACCCGGGAGATTACATCAAACTGAATTTAAAACCGATATTGAAAAAACTTCAACAAAAACAAGCTAGTTGGGGTAGGCTACCATTATCAGTAAGAGGCCACATAAATCTTATTAAGATGATATGGGCGCCACAACTTTTGTACATTTTACATAATGCACCAGTCTGGATACCACAATGTTGGTTCCGACGGATTGACTCACAATTCAGGGCCCTTATATGGAGAGGTGGAGTGGCACGTATTAAGCTTGCCACTCTACAGCTTTCGAAGGATCAGGGTGGAGTGGCTGTTCCGCATCCACAAATGTATTATTTTGCGGCCCAGTTACAGCATAGCTCCCAACTGTCCCTGATTTTGAGGGACTGTCCCTGATTTGGAGCAATGTCCCTCTGCCCCTCATTCCTCCTCATTTGTCCCTCATTTTGCTCTGATCTGTATAGATGTTTTTAAAATGCACTTTTTATCTATCAAAAAGTGTTTTCCAGCACTAAACCCTTTATCTGATTTCTAAATTGCTGCATTTGTAAATTCCAAAAAGCCAATATAAAGGAATAGTAGTGGTTAAAAAAGCACTTGTGGGTTTAACCAATTTAGTTTTTATTTGTACAATTCTCCTTTAAGGAGGCGTGGCAAGGGGGTGTCTCCTATGCCTGCATACTTTTGCTGATAGGTGTCCCTCATTCCCATCTCAAAAAGTTGGGAGGTGTGGTTACAGCACTTTACGGGGTGGGACCTAGAGACAAGCAAGGACCCCTCCGGGAGGCTCCTTGTTGGCCCAGACGTAGCTTACACCCAGGGGCAGACTGATAACTCATGGGGCCCCCGGGCAATAGGAGATTATGGGGCCCCCAGGCAATCAGAAATTATGGGGCCACACAGTATACACACACACAGTATACAATCACACAGTATACACATACATGTACACACAGTATACACAGACAGATGTAAAAAAACACAGATTTATACATACTGTCCCTGGTTTTACTGAGGCTGGCAACCCTGATGGGGCCCCCTAGTGGCCCAGGGCCCTCGGGCAGTGCCCGAGTGGCTCAATGGTCAGTCTGCCCCTGCTTACACCGCCTTCTTTCATACGGAGATGGGATTCCCTAACACACCTTCTAATTGCCCCATGACTCAACTACTAATCAAAATATGGAAGGGAGTCAGGAATACACCTGGAATCACAGGATATATGCGTCAAACTCCCATTTAGCACAATCGCATCTACGCAGACCTTGCCAAGGTTCCAAAACATCCAATGTGGGAGAGAGCGAGCATTAGATTCACATATCAGATTGTAGCTGACTCTAGATTGAAACCGTACTCTCAATTAGTAGTAGAATTCCCTGTGTTCAAAGGCCACCACTTTCAATATATTCAACTACAACGTGCTATGAGGTCCCAGAGTAAACACTCTAATTTGAAACTGGGTGATTCGGAGTTTTTGAATTCTATATTCGTTGATCCCGAGAAGAAAGGGGCTATCTCAAGAATTTATATCCAGCTATTATCACATACACAGGCCCCTGACCTTTTACCATGCAGGGAGAAAGGGGAAAGGGATATCGGCCCTATAGATGGAGAGCAATGGGCACAGATTCTGGAGGTGGGTCCACTGGTATCAGTATCTGCAGCACAGAGGCTATCCCATCTGTTCATATTGCATCGTGTATATGCAGTGGCACAAATGGGGTAGAAGGGACACCCCTATATGTCCGAAGTGTCAAGCCCAACCTGGTGACCTTATCCATATGCTCTGGAGATGTCCTAAATTGGGGAGGTACTGGAGCTCCATTGTAGCCAAAATCAAAAACATTTTTCAGGTGCAGTTGGATGCAGACCCGCTGACGTGCCTATTGGGGAGCCTAAATGAGGACCTGTACACCCCATTGGTGTGCATTGCGCTCACAAGACTCCTATATATAGCTAGAAAATTGATTGGCCATCTGTGGCTCTTGGCCACTGCACCTACAATAAAACAATGGATCCAGCAGGTTAATACTACCCTTATTAGGGAAAAAAAATACATACCAACATAGGAGATCACCAACTAAATTCTATGGTATATAGCAAAGTTGGCTGTCCTCACCAGAAGTGGCACCTGCCACGTCTGGTACTAGATAGATTGCTATTAGGATAGCAACTTTAGTGTGGGAACTCCTGGGAATTAAAAGGCAGAGAAAAAGACTCGGTGGAGGATGCCTACTAGAAAATGTACACTCCTAATACTTCTGGTATTAACGGCCAGACTAAAGAGAGTTATTTGCTTTTGTTTTATGTTATGTTTTCTATTTTCCCCTTTCCCCGCTCTTTCTGTTTGTTGTGCCCCCCTCGATTGGGGATGCATAGAGGGCACTGGGTATCATACAATGGTCTTTATGATATGGCATTGACAGAATGGGTATGCACCTTCAAATATTTATAGATTGTTTGGATTACATAACCTGTTTGTTTAGATTGTAACAAACATTGCTGTACATTATGTGTATACTCGTGATAATATACCGTGTAGTGCCTTTTCATTAATAAAAACATTTTTGTTGATTAAAAAAAAAAAAAAAAGGCTGGAATTAAAGCAAAAGGGGTTCAACATAATACTGACACAAGGGGGGGTCCTTTTTCCAACTCAGTTTTTGAATTCTTTCAAATGTATTTCTGACGTGTTGGTGTTATATCTTTCACTTGTTATGTTATAAGTTGCAAAGCAACAAAATATGATTATTTTAAAGGGGGTGATTATTTTCTATACCCCGCTGTATCTCTGCTTTAATGCTTATGAATGGACATAAAAGGGAATCCTCTCGGGTTTAATGGACTACGTTCTCCTCTGCTGTGTTTTCATATGTTCTCTCCTGAGATTGTACAATGCATGACGTTCCCTTTTGTGTCCAGTCTTCCAGGAATTATTCTGCTGATGATGCATTCTGCTTATTCTACTGATGACGCATGACATTCCCTTTTGTGTCCAATCTTCCAGGGATTATTCTGCTAATGATGCATTATGCCAGGGCAGGACTTAGGGTAGTGGGGGCCCCTGGGCTTGAGTCACTTTTCGGGACCTACCTTCTTTTAAGCGTGCCACTCTGATACCGTTTGTCCACCATTACATCACTGCCTAATGCAGACAGGATAAGAGTTTAAGGATTTTTAAGGAAAAAAACTATTTAGGCTCCATTCACACTAGCGCGTTTTTTGATGCATTTTGCATTTTGCAGAAATGCATGGGAATTTTTTAACATGGGTTCCTATGGAACATGTTCACATCAATGCATTTTTGTACCTCTGCGTTTTTGGAAAGGGTCAGGGACTTTTTTTCAAGCAAAATGCAGCGTTTTGCATGTAATAAAATTCAATGGACCAGCATCAAAAACGCAAGTACAGCGTTTTTGCAGGGTTTTTTGCAGCATTTTTGCAGCGTTTTTGACCTGTGTTTTTGGCGGGTTTTTTTTTTTTTTCTTTTTTAGACTGTATACAGTCTAAAAAAAACTGTTAAAAAAAAATGCAAAACGCGACAAAAACGCTGTGAAAACGCTGTAAAAATGCTGCTCAAAAATGCGGCAAGCACCACAAAAAACACTGCAGAAACACTCAAAAGCAACATGCATAGGTGTGAATCGAGCCTAAGGCTGGCCATACACTATACAATTTTCTGATTCAATTTCCTTTAGATTTACCTTCAACTATGTAGTGCAAGGGCCTGTCTGATTGCATACAAATTGAAAGGGTTTAGGTTTGACCTCATATTATATGGTTTTGGTAAATCTAAAGGAAAGTTGAACAGGAAAATTGTATAGTGTATGGCCAGCTTTAGGCTCGATTCACACCTATGCATGTTGCTTTTGAGCGTTTTTGGAGGTTTTTTTTTCATGCTTGCCACGTTTTTGAGCCGCGTTTTTGCCGCGATTTTGCCGCGATTTGCGTATTGCGGTTTTTTTTTTTTTTTTTTTTACTTTTTTTTTTACAGTCTTAAAAAAAATTACAAAAAAAAAAAAAACGGCAAAAACGCATCAAAAACGCTGCAAAAACGGTGCACTTGCGTTTTTGATGCTTGTCCATTGAAATCCATTACATGCAAAACGCTGCATTTTGCATGAAAAAAAGTCCCCGACCCTTTCCAAAAATGCAGAGAAACAAAAAGGCATTGATGTGAACATGTTCCATAGGAACCCATGTTAAAAAATTCCCGTGCATTTCTACAAAATGCAAAATGCATCAAAAAACGCGCTAGTGTGAATCGAGCCTTAATGCTCATCAATGGAGCCTTGCACAGCATCCATCTGCATGGTTGTCCAGTGTCATTTGCAGCCTTGCCCAGTGACATTGCAGCCTTATCAGTGTCATTTGCAGCCTTGCAGCCTACATCTGCAGCCTTGTCAGTGTCCATCTGCAGCCTTGTCCGTGGCATTTGCAGCCTTGCCCAGGCTGCAGTTAAACTGCAGTTACTTGTCAGTGTCACTGCAGTTTAAATATGGCGCCGCCGAGATACACAGAGCCGGTTCTGTGTATCTCGGCTCCTGTCGGCTTTTCTCGGCTCCTCTCGCAGTCCTGCCCAGTCCCGCCCTATGATGATGGACATAACACAGGTCCAATGGCGGGACTGGGTGTGACTGTGAGCGGAGCCGCGGCCGAAGCTAGCCAAGCTCACAGTCACGCCCAGTCCCTGTGTTATGTCCATCATAGGGCGGGACTAGGCGTGACAGTGAGCGGAACTAGCCGAGTGTAGCGGGAGTACACTCGGCTGGGGCCTGCGGGGCCCCCTATTGGGCGGGGCCCATGGGCTTGAGCCCACTCAAGCCCTATGGTAAGTCCGGCCCTGCATTCTGCTTATTCTGCTGACGATGCGTGACATTCCATTTTGTGTTGTCCAGTGCGGCTTGATGTGTCTGCTTTGAATTTTTGTTCAATTTCAGCTTTCGCTCCCCCACTTTTACCCCCTAGCACCTGCAGAAAAAAAACTGACTGGGGCCACCCCTGTCCCCCTACCACCACCCTTGTTATATTATGACTACCAAACCCACTTCTAAAAATACTTAGCCCCCCCGTTCACACTGAATCCGACTTTGAAATCGTGTGACTTCACTTGGAGTCGCACGACTACAAAACCGCAGGTCAATATATTTGCAAGTGCACTAATATGGCTGCAATTCCCTTTAGCTGTCTAAAGCCGGTCATAGACGGTGCGACTTTCCTGCATCCATGGTTTGCAGGAAAGAAAAACACTCTAATCCCCCATCAACACAGTCAGCCCCGGTGCACACCGAATGCGGCTTTGGAATCACGCTACTTCAGCGTGATTTCAAAGCCACCGATCAGTGCAACTTCATGCACAGATGTCTATGCAAGTTGCAACTGAACTTGCAAAAAAAAAATGTTTTTACTACTACCCCTAATCTATTACCCTCTAATCCAGTGGTCTCCAAAATGCAGCCCGGGGGGCCAGATGTGGCCCTTTGCGTGCTTTTTTCCGGCCCTTGGGGCACCATTTCAATCACTGATACTAACAGTGAAGCACAATTGTCAGAAACCATGAAATCAGGCTGAGACAGAAGTACAGGTAAATCACACCTGTTTAATAATAAAAGTATAAAGAACAAACGTAGCCAAAACATAGCCAAAGTTCAGTAACCGGAATGGATAGTCAGCCAAGCCACAAGTCAGGGATCAATGTAGTGAAACAGCAAGCAGGATCTGGGGCCAGAAGGGATGTCAGCAAAGCAAGTCTTGAACAGGATCGCAGGAGATAGTTTCTGTGATGTTGACCAAGACGAAGGCAGAGCTCCTCTGGACTAGACGGCTTAAGTAGGCAGGACTGACGAGCAGGATATCATCGACAGCTGAGTAACTGTGGAGAGATAGGAGCTGGCAATTACCTGACAACTGAGCGGCCAGATCGGAGAAGGAAGGGCTGAGCCCAACCCTGACAATAGTACCTCCCAATGACACCAATGATGGGGTCCAATTTCTCCCAAAGACGCCAGCGATGGGGCCCAAATTTCTACCATTGGCACTAACCATAGGGCCTATTGACACCAATGATGGAGCCCAATTCCTCTCAATTACATCAACAATGGGGCACAATTGCTTCCACTGACACCAAAGAAAGGACATTGTTTTTTCCCACTGACATCAGGACCTGTTCTACGCCCAGAGATCACAGTCCGACCCCCCTAATGTCTGAAGGAGCATAAACTGGCCCTTTGTTTTAAGTTTGGAGACCCCTGCGTCTAATCTACTATCCTTACACTGAGACTAAAGCTGTTACTCCTACCCCCAGCATTGCCCCTGCCCATTCTGGGGTACTACTACATTCACTGCCACAACTACTACCCATACCCTACCACTGCCTGTCCCGGGCAAATCCACTGCAGCTGCTCTTTTTCTGCATGTAATTTACATAAAGTTGGACCTTGTAAAATTGTATTTTTTTAGCATATCATTTTTTATTGTTGAAAGTTTATGGTTAAAGCTTGGAATAAATATCTGTATACAGCTTTCAGTCTGAAGCCAGAAAAGTCTTAAAGATATAAAAGATCAGACATTTTTTTTTATTGTTTTACTGAAAATACAAGAAATCAGACAGCAGATGAAGCATTAACACCCTCTGTTAGTTACTGTGTGCCATTTATAAGTAATGCAACAAACCTCCAGCAGGGGGGCGCTATGCAACAGGCAGTGATTTGCTATCAACTTCAGCAATCAATACAAAGTCATTAGCACTAAATAATAAAATGATTGGTTTGATCAGACACAATAGAACTCATTGGATTTTATTTGAAATGTGGATGAAATTAATTTCTAGTAAATGAATTGAGCAAAGCACAATGTATGGCTACATGAGCAGCAAGGATGCAGATTGGAGGGGGGGGGGGGGGGAGGGGTTACAAAACAAGATTAAAGAATCTTCTCCTTTTCATCCACTATGGTCATTTCACAGAGCCTGGATATGGTACACGTTGGACAAGCAACTCCTCCATTGCGGGATTCTTCATTTTACTATGACAGACTTGAGATGGACATCAATATTTGTAAGTGAAAATGTAATAATAAACATATGGTAAACATAAAACCAATAGAGGTATGTGAACAAGTCAGTCAAAACAACAAAAGACCCTTGTGCACCACTAAATAAAAAATCTGAAATATATAAGTACAACCCAAACAATACTGTGACAGTCTTAACGATTATTTTCCAAAATGAATATTAGATCCCTCCACCGTGAATGAATAACAAAAGCCGGTGCCTGACCGATCCTCTGTGATAGCACCTGTGTGCGTACAAGCCCCTCACCTTACTGCCGTAAGGTTACAGCATACAGTGGGGACGGAAAGTATTCAGACCCCCTTACATTTTTCACTCTTTGTTATATTTGTATTTATATATCCAGGTGTGAAAAACTTGTTGCATCTTTCCCAAAAAGACTCATGGCTGTATTACATCAAAAGGAGCTTCTACTAAATACTGAGCAAAGGGTCTGAATACTTAGGACCATGTGATATTTCAGTTTTTCTTTTTTAATAAATCTGCAAAAATGTCAACAATTCTGTGTTTTTCTGTCAATATGGGGTGCTGTGTGTACAATATGGGGTGCTGTGTGTACAATATGGGGTGCTGTGTGTACAATATGGGGTGCTGTGTGTACATTAATGAGGAAACTTGAACTTAAATGATTTTAGCAAATGGCTGCAATATAACAGAGTGAAAAATTTAAGGGGGTCTGAATACTTTCCGTCCCCACTGTAAATGGATCACAAGCAGCGGTCTTCGGGGGGATCCCTCTTTGTTGTAAATGAAGCTTTCTTCACTAATATACTCAGTATGCGGGAATTAAAAATAGGGAAGAGAGGTGCCAATAGTGTAATCCCCTTTAAAAAAATAAATTTATTACAGCAAACAAGTAGATACACTCACTTTTTAAAATTTGAAAAAGCAGCAACAATTCACGAGCGCTGAGCTTGTTTACTTCTGTCCAATCCTGGTATCGCCTATTGCTCCAATCCCGACGCGTATCGTTACATCATGTGACTTCATCAGGGGACTGGCACTATAACAGTTAGTTAGTTTTGTATTGCACATATCTTTATTGAATTAGCATTGTACATAGCGCAATACCATCATTTATCCATTTATCCCCCCTTTTTTCTGTCAAGGATCAGCTTACCAGGTGTTTGCCGCAGTGTACCCTTAAGCCTCGTACACACGATCGGATTTTCCTGACGGGAATTGTGTGATGACAGGCTGTTGGCAGAAAATCTGACCGTTTGTACGCTCCATCGGACAATTGTTGTTGAATTTTTAGTGGACAAATGTTGGATGGCAGGTTTTAAAATTTTCCGTGGACAAATGTCTGTTGTCAGATTTTCCAAGCGTGTGCACACGAGTCCGTCAGACCAAAGTCCAAAGTACAAACACGCATGCTCGGAAGCAAGGACGAGCCGCAAGCGTTCGGTCTTGTAAACTTGCGTTCGTAATGGAGAATTAACATTCGTGACGTGGCAAATTACAAAATCTCGAAATGCAGCGCACAATTCTCTTCTTCTTTAATGGGATAATAATGAAGCTGCTTTGCTGGTGATACTGATGGAGTTATTGCAAACAAATTTTCAGAGGCTTTTTTTTTCTAGTGATATCAAGAATAATATTATTACCACAACACCATTATCCCGTAGTTTTTAAGATCAAAGATACAACTATGTTGGTGTCCCTTGTCAATTTTACATTGTATTTTTTTTAATGCAACTGCCTACTCCCTAACTGTCATTTGAAGTAAAACACATAGCCAAGTATTATTCTCCATAATTTTTTTATTGTGCATTAAAAAAAGAAAACAAATGAAATTAGGCATGCTATCTGCCAATAGAACTTAACCAAAAAGTGCATTCTATGCATCCAAAAATATAGAAAATATAACAAATCAAATCATCATTATTCAAAAAAAATTAAATAAAAGCTTCATGCATGTGTCCTGCTTCTTAATATAGGGGGTCACCAATGCCAAGAGTGAAAAAAGAGTGAAAGCAGGGTTCCTCAATCCGGAGATAATTCCGAAAACATCCGGATTATTCTCCTGGAGCTCCCGCAGCAAAGGCATATGACATAATTGGTCACGATTAATAAAGCAACCAATTTTTGGTCCAAGAAATCTTTCTCCTCCTGTTCATGGACTGGACTTGGGACAAAGCAAAAACTCCAAGGCCAATAATAAATAACACGTTATCTACTCCGATTCCGCAACATGTCTGGTTGACAAACGTCTGCTTAGAAACAAACTGAAAATCATGAAATGAAAAGCGCAAAATGAAAAGCTCCAAATGAAAAGCGCGAATCAACACTCACCAAACTTCTACTGACACGAGATTAGCAGAAGAAGACCAAAGGGTGGCGCTAAAGAGCTGAAAAACCATGTAGTACGTCACTACATTTGTGTTTGTATGCAAGACAAAATCCAGGCACACGCCTTCGGACAAAAGTCTGAAGTTTTGTCTGCAGAAAATCCGATCGTGTGTACTAGGCTTTAGTTGTTTTAAATTTGACAGCGCAGGAGTTATATACCTTTTCTAGACTTGAGATGGATGTTTTTCATGGCCAAGTATGTGATCTCCGTTATGGGAAAGCGGACTGGAAAAGAGAAAGGATTTCCGGTAGGTAATCGTATGATGATCTTGTCTTGCTCAAACTAGAAGGAAACCTGTAAGAAAAGGGGTGGCACAGTGTCAGCTTGCTAGGCTATAAAAAGTCAATGAGTGTTGGCCATAGAGACAAAGACTTCACCACCATACCGTTCTTTTCAGCAAAAATCTTTCCATAAGATGATATGTGTATGTAGCTCTTCTTATGTATTCTTTATTTATGTGTTGCAGAAAATTGTTAATGGAAAGGAAAAATGGACGGATGTGCTTCTGTGCTGCAATGTGTAAGTGACAGGGTCTCTGAGGATGGTGTATCTCGTCACCTAGAACAATGACTGGAGCCCTCAGGAGATTCATAGCTGTTGGCCAGTTTGCAGTGCTTGCATGCGAGCCATTATCACCCAGGGTCCCTTCAGAGGTTTCTAGGAGTTCCTTGGGCTGTGGCTGATTAACCTCCCATTTAATGGTTCCTGCTTATTTTGGGGCCCAACACCACTTGGTGGGGGCAGATTCATGACACCAATGATCTTTTTTGCTGCCTGTAAGAGGGGAATTTTGACCACCACTGTAGGTGGGGCATTCTTACCACTGGCCATTAATGTAAATGACATTTTTTCCCCACTGACTACCAATGAATTGGTACCTGAACACTTTTCAAGGGTTCCTCTGGGGCAAAAAAGTTGAGAAATGTAGCTGGCATGTCATACAGCAGCCTTTCCATTATCCTACCCCTACCACAAACATGCCAAAGGCTCGACTGTGCACTGAGGATCTGGCATTTTACAGTGAATCCTAGGGGGCAGGGCTTAATGTCAAAGGGGGCAGGGCTTAACATTTGATGCGTGTATAACAATAGGAATGTTATACCTCTCTTGGTTGTTATTTCCAATAATACTGTTTGTTTGATATCTGCAGATCACCATGTACAAACAATGTCTGTAATGTAACAAATTTTTATGCCTTTTTTTGATACTGATAAAAAAATAATAATAATAATCTCCCCCTTCCAGGGGCCACAATACACGTCTGTCCTGATAAGGACCCCATCTGCCACTGTCCCAGCCATGGCTCCAATTCATATTTGTCCTTGCGAGAATGAGAAATGAGAATACGATTATTCTGGGTCAGTTGTTTCTTATTCTACCCCATATAGAATTAGGACTTCTCATTTTTAGTTTCTGAGGAATTCTGCCCCCAGAGATGAACAGAGCATTCATCAGCAGTAATATCTATTCCCTGTATCCCCCAATCTCACACATTGGTATCCCCTGTATTTCTCCCCAGCACACATATTGGTCTCTTCCTGTATCCCATCCCCAGCACACACATGGGTCCCTCCCCTGTATCTCGTCCCCAGCACACACATTGGACCCTCCCCTGTATCCCATCCCAAACACACACATTGGTCTTTCCATAACAGAGATGTAACACGATGGTGATGAGCTTCAGTTCCTGCCAACCCCCCACTACCCCCCAGATTGAGCCTCTACAGGAGCCTTTTTAGTGACATTCCATTTCAGGCAGTATATCATAGCACACAATGTCAGTATGATGGAATCCATTGGATCTTCCTATGTGGGAGGTTCTCATCCTTCATAGACTGAGCTGAAGGGGTGACCATCATAGCGCTTTGCGTCAGCTAGCAGCGGTTTGCACATCCTCTTCCTAGGATCTGGAGACTGTTATCAGTTGATGGACTGTCACAAGTCAATGACTGTTTCAAGTGTGATTTTCTATCTACCTTTGTGAGTAGTTTTTATTATGTCTTTTCTTAAATAAATGTGTCAAAGGATAATGCACGAGGCTGGTGCGCCCTCTCTTTTCTATTTTCTTGTGTAGTGTCAGTATAGTGTAGTGTGTTAGTATAGCATACCTCCCAACAGTCCCAGACCCTGCAGGAGACCAGCCGCAGAATCACCCACGTCCACAATACTTGGCTGGTTAAGAAAAACACTGACCTGAGGAGGAAGGGGGGAGAGGGGGGAAATCTTAGGATTTTTTTGCTATTACCTCTGTGCAGGGCCGTTGCTAGGTGGCAAAAAGACCAGGGTCTTCAGCCGAAGTTTGAGCCCGGAACCGGGGGGGGGGGGGGGGCGTCGGTGGGGTTATGTGGAGGTACCTGACCCACACAGACCATTACACTGACCTACCTGACCCACACTGACCATTACACTGACCTACGTGACACACACTGACACCTGATCCACACTGACCTACCTGAGCCACACTGACACCTGACCCACACTGACCATTACACTGACCTACTGTATACTCTCTTCTAGCACCTACCTAGGAGGGTGCTACACTAAGATGATAATGTAGTTGTGAGTGTACCCACGCTATGGCTGTTTCTCACGTGCATAAACCATATAAGTGATGATATAAAGTAATACAAATATTGCAGAAAATATAAATATAGTACTCTGGGGTTTAGTCAGGGAGCTCCTAACAAATTTACTTGCCAAGAGTTATCGTGGTCCATTGATAGAGATCTATTGATTTCTCCCTAAGTTTGGCCTTGTTGCACTTTTTTCTTCTACCACTAGGTGGCCGGGTACTTGGTGGTACTAGATTTGAGAAGGGCAACCCAAGGTCAGGTTATGAGTATATGGGGTACTTCAGCCAATGGGCAGGGGTTTTCTTGAATCTCTTGGCCTGCTGGGAGAACCTATATACAGTATTTGGAGTGAGGTCAGGTGATCTATGTTCTGTGCCACTTGGACGGCTGTCTGGGTGGACATGTGTTGTATGCCCCAGGCTGCTAGGCCAGAGATTGGGCCTATTCTTGGGGCATCTGGCTGCTAGGCTGTGTGAGGGCCTGTCCAGAAGTAAGGAGAGCAGCGGAGGGTTGGGATTGCGGCTTGTGGTCCAACCAGAAGTGACGGTTCTGCAAGCCGGAGAACCTGTCAGTGGTCGGAGGTAGAAGGAAAGTTGTCACCACAAAGGGACCAACCACCGTGAGTAACTGAAGCAAGTACAGGAGAAGAATTCTCACCAAAGAGGTACGGTGGAGAATCTGGAAACTTCAGGCGGTGATCAAGTCAGGGACCCAACCTGCGGAGGAGATGCTTGCAGAGTAGCCTTGTGTGTCAAGCCAGAAACCTCGCCGGTTAGCAGGGGTGAAGCTTGAGAAGTATCTGGAGTGTCAAGCTAGGGACCCAGCAGAGAAGCAGGGGTGTCGCTTGAGGGAGATACCACCTCAAATCTTGGAGGAGCCCAAGGGATTCAGAGTCAGTGAATCAGAGGGTCTAGTGAGAGAACGAGAGCTCAGTGTTGAAGAACTACAAGAGGCAGTTGTAGTGGAGCTGAAAGGACTGTCACGTTTGTGTTAGGAACTGTTAAAGACTGTTACCATAGGAGACAGCAGTGGTGTCGCTAGGGGGTGGCTTTTGGGGCTATAGCCCCGAATCTGCAGGGGTCCCCAAGAGGGGGGGGGGCTCTCTGGGGACCCTGATGTAAGTGGGGGGTTTTTCTGGGGACCCTGATGCAAGGGAGAGGCTCTCTGGGGACCCTGATTTTAACAGGGAGGCTCTCTGGGGACCCTAATGTAAGGGGGAAGCTCTCTGGGGAATCTGATGTAAGGGGGGCTGTCTGGGGACCCTGATGTAAGTGGGGCGCTCTCTGGGGATATATATACACACACACATACACGTATATTACTGTATATACATGTGTATGCCCGCCCAAGCGTAAAGTATGACTTTCTTTACTACGCTGCTATGGGCTCCAGCCCCAGATCTTTTGTAGACCTAGCAACGCCCCTGGAAAACAGCATTCCTGCAAGTGCAGATTTGGCTTCTTGCTGGGGCCTTTCCCTGCATGGCTGTTCACCTATTGAAGTCTTGGAGTCTGCCAGTTGAATTTGCAACTATCTAAGGGTTTCCTGGCCCTAACCCTCTCTCCCCCAAAAATACAAAAAGGACTGTTAAGAGAAATAAAACCTCTTTTGCATCCAAGAAGTGTCTGGTGCCCAATAACTTTGTCCACCTTGCACCCACTATGCCCCACAACCCACCACATACAGAAGGATGTCAGCTATCTTTGGCATAGAAAGTTCTCATTATACTGGACAAGGCCAGAGACTTTGCTACATAAATGTAACTGGAGCTGCTGCTATAGTGAAAGGTCAACAAAAGACAGCTAAGATTATAGCTTTTACTCATGATTATCCTACCCAGTTTAATCCACGGGGACCATTCAGACTTCATTCCAGGGAAACAGACTTCCAACGCCACCAGACGCTTGATCAATGTCATACGTTTCGCAGAACGCACACGAACGCCTTCTCTGCTTCTTTCGTTGGATGCAGAGAAGGCATTCGATTGGGTGCATAAGGCGTACCTGAGAGCTGTCCTCCAGAAGTTTGGATTTAAAGAAAGAATTCTTTCTGCCATCATGGCGTTATATTCCAATTCTTCAGCCCAAGTTTATGTCTCTGAGATGCTCTCTCTACCCCCTTCCATATATTTAACAGTACTGACAGGTATGTCCACTGTCCTCCCTGATTTTTAATTTAGTCATGGAACCACTGGCTGAAAGCCTCAGATCTCACCCCTCCATTGATGGGTACCAGATAGGTCCATATGAACACGAAGTCAGTCGATTTGCAGACAACATTATCCTCATGCTCATAAACCTCTCTACTAGCCTGGCTGTGGTACAAGATACGTTAATAAAGTTTAGTAACATCTCATATTACAAGGTGAACTCAACAAAATGCCATATTCTTGACCTCAATATTGATAGCACAATGTGAAATTAGCTACAGATAACATATCCTAAGGATAATCCAAAGGATACCTAGGCATTACTCTGACCAAGTCCACCAAGGGGCTATACAAGGAGGATTTCATCCTCTTTAGATCACAATTCACACAAAAACTTCATAAATCAGCTCACTTTAACTTCTCATGGACGGGATGCCTAGTGGTGTAATGACACCCCGAGTATGAAAGGGGTTAAAGTCGTTTAGGACATTCCATACCCGAACACAAAGGCAGCTACCGAACACTTCAATCAGCCGAACAAGGAACCCATACAAATAATTCTCCCCCAAATACAAGACAAGATGCTCTGTCTTGAGGTTCAACCAGGAATGACTCTTTATTCAAAAACATGTTATACAGATCCCACTTCAAAATACTTCCCCCCACCCTTGGAAAACATAGTGGGTTAAACTGTCCAAACTGTCCAATGACAATGGACACACAGGTCAGGTGTGTATAACTTCTCATCAGTACACAGTCTTATCAGCAGGGAGAGCTGTTGGAGGAATCCCCCCACCTTCATAGAGTTACACATCCTGTGATATCCAACGCAGACAGACACAATAGAACATTGGAATACAGCCCCACCCCAAACTAGCACAGCAAATAGTACACAACACAATGAAACAGCACACATTGTATATACATATATACAGCATTGAGTCTGACTAGCACAGATCATAGTGGGGTTCTCATTCACCTTGTGCCCCTATTAGTGACTCCCATCACAATTGCATATCCAGGGTTCCCAGAGTCTGTGTGTCTTGGGGGACATGGACCTGAATCTAAAGTAATGCCACCTCAAGGGTTTCCAGGCATACAGCTCACAAAGAGCACCGTTCCCCCAAATGCCAGGGCCCATAATCAGTTGGCAAGAGGCTGGCATTCAGTCCCCTCCAAAAGCCTCTGTCTCGGCTAGGTCTGTCACATTTCTCCCCTTTCGGCAGGAGACTAACGCAGGAGGAGACCTCCAAAGTTTGTCAGTAGTTCCAGTCTTCCAATGCTGGTATCCACACAGTATCCCAAACAAATTGTTCCAAACAGAGTATTACTCACCCAGCCAACCTCTGCCTCTCTCAGAGAACATATCCGCTGCTGGGGAGAGGCCTGGACTGGCCCTTCTCCCTGTAGTCATTTCAGCCGCTGGAGAGAAGACAAGGTGACTGAGCTCACTCCATCATGCTGTTGGGGATCTGAGCCGACTGCCCAGCATCCCTGGGGTATACAGGTGGAGACTGAAGTGGCCAGCGCTTCAGCTGGGGAAGTTCCTTGTAACTCCACAGATACTGCTGTCGGTGCTGGGCAGAGCACAGTGAAGTTTTGCCCTAATACCAGCTCTTCTGCTGGAGGCTTATCAGGTTGTTCTTCCTCAGCAGAAAAGTCTATCAAATCCCCTGTCTCTGCAACTGTTGTCTGGGGATAGAAGTTCACAATCTCATGTCCGTGGAACCCAGAAGATGCTATCAGTGCTGGGCAGAGGTTAGCAGAACTCTGCCCTGTCACAAAGAGCAACCGTTCCCCCAAATGCCAGGGCCCATAATCCATTGGCAAGAGGCTGGCATTCAGTCCCCTCCAAAAGCATCTGTCCTGGCAAGGTCTGTCACAAGCGGCATTCACGATGAATTTATTCCCTCAATGATTGTATCTCTTCCACACTCTTCCAATCCACATCCTTGTCTCATTTCTCTCCTCTCTACAAAGACATCTAAACTCTTACATTTGGCAAGGAAAAAAAAACAGCAGCATGTATAGTAGACTCATAAAACACAGGTTGGTCGGTGGTTCTGAATTGGTAGACATTAAAGACTACTGCTTTTCCAGAATCCTAGTGCAGATGAGAGACTGGTTCACATTGTCATCTAACACCCACTAGAGCACCGTAGAACAAACAACAGTACTGGGACACAATCTGGAGTTGTGGCTGCATAAAGGGAGCATTTCCCACCATTACTCCCCAAACAATTAGGGCAGCCATAATAGCCTGGTAGAGGTCTTAGGCTACCATTGGAAGCAAACCCCACAGTTCCACTAAACATACCCTTACTAGCTCTGCACTTATTGATGCTGGATGTATGTCTTCCACCCAAACTAATAACCTCTCATAGATCCCTTAGTGACCTCTACGTAAAGGGGAAATTAAAACCCTTCTCCAACTTACAACAGGACCAAGTATTAGCCCCAACAGAGTTGTTTCAATACTTAGCCCATGCCAAGCTAAGATGCCCCATTTTACACGGGAGATCCCCAACCAAGAATGGCTTTACCTTGAGTCCTTTTCCCCTAACAAGAAAGGGATTTCTCTTTTCTATAATCTCCTCCAGGAGATACCAGACTTTGTGAAGTCCCCCCCTTTCACTAAATGGGAAAGGGACATAGGAACACAATTCCCCCCCATTTCAGTGGCAACGAGCACTGAAGACAATCTACCGCACCTCCCACAGTACCTCTCTCTGGAAATTGACCCCATTGAGGATCTCCACATTTAAACCCCACCTACCCTCGTTATGTTGGAGAGGCTGCAGAGAAGAAGGGTTCCTATTTCATATCTTTTGGAGCTGTCCACTTCTAAACAGTTTCTGGAAAGAAATCTTCAGTCTTATTTCTGATGTTGACCAATCCCCAATTGCTCCTTCACCTGGCCTGGCCTTGCTTAACCTATCTATAGAGTCTATCCCCCCACATCTGCACACAGTAGTTACCCACATCCTATTGGCAGCAAGATTATCAATTATCAGGCTTTGAAAGTCTATCACTCCTCCATCAATAGGGAACAAAGTCCAATCAATTCAATCCCATTACACGTATGAGATAATACTTCACTCCCTTCACTCCCAAAAAGCCTGGGGCCCATGGGTGCACTGGTATACACACTAGTTCCTTTCATTCCATTACTAAATTAATCCCCTTGGTGCAGTTTCCCTCCTTTGTTGACAATGTCTTTTTTTCATTTTTCTTTCTTCCACTCCTCTTATTCTAAATGGTCTTCTGAGCAAATCTGAGGCTTAACTTCATAGTACGCTCCATGTGAATTGCACGCTATATGCCAGTACTACTGTAACTGTTTTATGTTATTTGCTGATCACACTGTTCTCACATTATTTGATTAGTCTGTATTTTTTATTTCATGTTGCTGATTGGTATAGCCACACTTTAAAACTCAATAAGATATTATTGAACTGAAAATCGTCTTAAAATACATCATAAATAATACACACTTCTACAGAAGCACATAGGTCATATGGGGCATGGTGGAGAAGTGATTACCGACAGCGAGCTCCAGTGAAGTGACTGTTCCCCCTCCCCAATTCGCTGGAAAGCCTTCTTAAGAAAGCCTGATAAAGCTGTGGGCGGAGCCTGGCAGGACCTGGCAGCCAATGGTGGCTCAAGCAGCTACCTAGGAAGTCTGCAGGCATGGAAAAATCCTACATTTTCCTGAGAACTGACACAATGGCAGCACAAAGCTGTCCTGTAACCACAGCTGGGAGTGGGAGCAGGATTACATAGACACTGGAGTTTCCTCATACAGGTGGAAAGTCAAAAAATTTGAAAATCATCAAAAAGTTTATTTATTTCAGTAATTCAATTCAAAAAGTGAAACTCATATTTTATATAGATTTGTTACACAGAGTGATATATTTCCAGCATTTCTTTATTTTAATTTTGATGATTATGACTTACAGCTAGTGACACCCCAGAATTCAGTATCTCAGAAAATCTGAATATTGTAAAAAAGTTGAATATTGTAGACTCATGGTTGAAAATGTATACTTTATTTTGCAAGAAAATATACAAAAAACAAATACTTAAACAGGGTACATTCAGTACTGCGACGCAGCGCATAAATACACTACATAACAGTACATTGCCAAGCATACAAATAAATTACATTCATCCTGCGGTATGATGAATAATGTGTTGTGCAGAGTAATAATACCCCGAAACATCACATCATGCATGACGCCGCATTACCCTGAAAGCAGTACTTTAAAACCATTTCACAAAAAGTCCGGTCATACAGTCAAATAACAATCAAATGGGCAACGGGTGTGATGGGGGGGGGGGGGGTGGAGAAGGTGGGGTAGGGGAGGGAGTAAAGAGTTCACAGGCCCAAAGCTTTATTTGAACTGCCAAAGGATACACGGGTGGGAGGGGGGGGGATGGGGAAATCTTCAGACCTCCTCTTCCCCCTTGAAGTCCATCCATTGTAGACTCATGGTGTCACACTCTAATCAGGTGATTAACTCAAAACACAGGTTTCATGAGCCTTTAAATGGACTCTCAGTCTGGTTCAGTAGGTTACACAATCATGGGTATTTTTTAGAAGGCATTTATTGACACCCTCCACAAGGAGGGTAAGTCACGAAAAGTCATTGCTAAAGAAGCTGGCTGCTCATAGAGTGCTGTATCCAAGCATATTAATGCAGAGTTGAGGGGAAGAAAAAAGTGTGGTAGAAAAAGGTGCACAAGCAACAGGGATAACCACAGCCTTTAGAGGATTATGAAGCAAAGGCCATTCAAGAATTTGGGGGGGTCACAAGGAGTGGATTACAGCTGGTTTCAGTGCTTCAAGAGCCACCACACACAGACATATCCAGGACATGGGCTATGTCACAGAACGTCCCTCACTCCGCTTGAGTGCTTCCGTCAGTGTACCCTTTCCTCCCAGTCAGGGATACAGATATCAGATATTCCAACCGCTCTGAGCACAAAACAAGACGAGACTTATTTCGCTGCTAACATGGACTCATTTTTATGACTCAGTCACTATTGCTAATATGGCAAATACAAGGTCCACATAGTCTGTGTGTCCTGGGGGACAAGGACCCAAAGCCAAAGTTACAACACCTGAAGGGTAGGAATGAGCCGAACACCCCCGGTTCGCTTTGCACCAGAACCTGCGAACGGACCGAAAATTTGCACAAACCTTAGAACTCCATTAACGTCTATGGGACTCGAATGTTCGAAATCAAAAGTGCTCATTTTAAAGGCTGATTTGCATGGTGTTGTCCTAAAAAGGGTTTGGGGACCCGGGTCCTGCCCCAGGGGACATGTATCGATGCAAAAAAACTTTTGAAAACGGCCGTTTTTTCAGGAGCAGTGATTTTAATGATGCTTAAAGTAAAAAAAAAAAAGTGAAATATTCCTTTAAATATCGAACCTGGGGGGTGTCTATAGTATGCCTGTAAAGTGGCACATGTTTCCCGTGCTTACAACACTCAACAAAATGTCATTTTTAAAGGAAAAAAACTGCTTGCGGCTTTAATGTAATGTCGGGTCCTGGCAATATGGATGAAAATCAGTGAGACAAATGGCATGGGTACCCCCTTGTCCATTACCAGGCCCTTTGGGTCTTGTATGGATATTAAGGGGAACCCTGCACTCAAATTAAAAAAGGAAAGGTGTGGGGCCACCAGGCCCTATATACTCTGAATAGCAGTATACAGGCGGTGCAAACAAGACAGGGGACTGTAGGTTTGTTGTTAAGTAGAATCTGTTCGTAATTTTGAACTGGTACATTTTTAACCTGTTTAGCTCCAGCCAAAAAATCAATTTTAAGCTTTTTGGAAAACCTAGGGAAGGGTTATCACCCCTGTGACATTTGTTTTGCTGTCTTGCTCCTCTTCAGAAGATTTCACCTCACTTTTTGTCCCAATGACAAATGTTTTTTGAAAATTTGGAGTTTTTTGTGAAACAAGGATTGGTGATAAAGCATCAGTGGAAAGGAGAAAAGTTTTTCCCATATTAACTCTTACAGGAGAGAATTTCCCTTCCTAGGGGTAGATTTTATCTCACTTCCTGTTGTCTCCTTCCATTTGCAAGTAGGAGTCGTTTGTAAGTTGGATGTTTGAAAGTAGGGGTCTGCCCTATATACTCAGCAGAAATTTGGGCCTTAGGTGTTGTTGTGGCCACAACACTGTAAGCCCTCATAGGGCCCTGCTGTGAAATATTAGATCAGGAATTGTAATTACATGCCCCTGTTGAACAGAGGCAGAAAAATTGGGCCTTTGGTGGTGGTGGTGCCACAACACTGTAAGTCCTCACAGATACTCTTGGTGGGTGCAGAAACAGGCCCTGCTGTGAAATATTAGATCAAGAATTCTAATTACATGTCCCTGTTAATAAACAGGGGCTAAAAAATTGGGCCCTAGGCACTGGTGCTGGTGCCACAACACTGCAACCCCTCGCAGATACTCTAGTTGGAGTGCAGGAACTAGCCCTGCTGCAAAGAATTGCATCAAAAATTGTAATTACACGCCCCTGTTAAACAGGGGCTGAAAAATTGGGCCTTAGGCACTGGTGCTGGTGCCACAATACTGCAACCCCTCACAGATACTCTAGTTGGAGCGCAGGAACTAGCCCTGCTGCAAAGAATTGCATTAAAAATTGTAATTACATGCCCCTGTTAAACAGGGGCTGATAAATTGGGCCTTAGGCACTGGTGGCAGGACTGTTGGCGCCCAGAACCAAAAATGTTCTTACAAGCTATCATCATGATCATTGAGGAGGAAGAGGATAATTACTCAGTATAATAGGATAGTCACTCAGCATCAGCATAGGCAGTCTTTGAAGGGATCTGACATTTCAAAAAAATTTAATCGGTTACATCAGCATCAGGTGCTTGGTAGCTGGTGGTGATCCAAGACTAATTCATTTTTATGAAGGTCAGTCGATCGACCGAGTCAGTTGACTGATGCACCCTGTGATCGGCTACAAAGCCTCCAGCAGCACTGAATATGCATTCTGAAAGAACGCTGGATGCAGGACAGGCCAGTAGCTCAATTGCATACTGTGCAAGCTCTGGCCAGTGATCCATCCTCAAGAATTAGCAGCCACCTCCTCCCAGCCACGTACAAGTCCATGTGTTTCTTGGGACTGTAAATGATCCCTTAAAGACTGCTGCTGATGCTGAATGCCAGCCTCCACCTCCATACTGACACAATCCTTCTCCTCCTCATGTGTGATCGGCGGGACCGCAGGAACACTGTCTGGATAAAGGGGGCCTTGAGAGCTAAGGAAGTCCTCCTCTTCCTGCCTCTGTTCTGCCTCAAGTGCCTTGTCCATTATTCCAAGCAGCGTGTGCTCCAACAGGTGGACAAGGGGGACAGTGTCACTGATGCATGCACTGTCACTGCTCACCATCCTCGTGGCCTCCTCAAATGGTGACAGGACAGTGCATGCATCCCTGATCATGGCCCACTGGCGTGGGGAAAAAAAAACAGGCTCCCCTGACCCTGTCCTGGTGCCATAGTCGCACAGGTACTCATTGATGGCCCTCTGCTGCGTGTGCACCCACTGCAGCATGGCCAACGTTGAGTTCCACCTGGTGGGCATGTCACAGATTAGGCGGTTCTTGGGCAGGTTAAATTCCTTTTGGAGGTCTGCCAGCTGAGCTGGCATTATATGACCGGCGGAAATGCACACAGACTTTCCTGGCCTGCCTCAGAACATCCTGTAAGCCTGGGTACCTGCCCAAGAACCGCTGCACCACCAAGTTAAGGACGTGAGCCAAACAGGGCACATGGGTCATTTGTCGCTGTCAGAGGGCGGAGAGGAGGTTGGTGCCATTGTCGAAACCACCATCCCTGCCTTAAGTTGGCGTGGCGTCAACCACCTCTGAACCTGCCCCTGCAGAGCTGACAGAACCTGTCAGAGGATCTAATTGACCAGACCGTGTGGACTGCACAGTGGAGACCAGAAACACATGTAAGTGAAATAATGATGTTTATTAAATAAGTGACAAGTAAAAGGAATATAAACAGTGCAAAACCAACACAACAAACCCACTACAAACAACAATATATACAAGTAAATGGAGATACCAGAATCGTAAACAAGCCAGGCCAAGGTCATACACAGGGAGGTCAGCAGATGTGCAAGGACGGGAAATCAAACAGGACAGGGAGAGGATGGATGGATGGGATACAGGGCAGGGATCCAAGGTAACCGGGAACAGAAGGGACAGGACCAGGAAGGGCTCAGGATAGGGATTGGATCAGATCAGGTCAGGTCAGGTCAGGACAAGGCAGATGCAGGCTCAAGGTCAAAATAACAGGCAGCAAGGTCAGAATGCAGGGAGAGAGATACCAAGGCAAGCCTATGAGGGCTTGCTGGGTATTTATAAGGCTGTGGTAATTGAACTCATGTCACAGCTGAGCGCAGTGTGTGCTGTTTGCTCCACACTGCCGGAGTGCACCCGCTGGTGGACACCGGTACTACGGCCCAGGGATGCAACAGTGCCACCAGCAGGAGAGACCTCTTACTGCAGGACCCAGGTGTTGGAAGACACCCGCTGGTGGACACTGGTACTGCGATCCAAGAGACCGATAGTGCCACCAACGGGTAAACCCTCTCATAACAGTACCCTCCCCAAAGGAGCGGCCTCCAGACGCTCCAACAAGGTGCGATTGTCCAAAGTTCATGGCCTCCAACCGAACAGATGAGGGCACATCAGGCCGGGCATCGGGTACATCAAACTGGACAGTGGGTATGTCTGAGAAGACAGCGGGCACATCCGAGAAGACAGCGGGGACATCCGAGAAGACAGCGGGCACATCCGAAAAGACAGCGGGCAGGAAAACACCAAGCTGGGCAGCGGGCTCCGGGTCATCGAGCTGGCAAGCAGGCTCCGGGTCATCGAGCTGGGAAGCAGGCTCCAGGTCATCGAGCTGGGAAGCAGGCTCTGGGTCATCGAGCTGGGAAGCAGGCTCCGGGTCATCGAGCTGAGAAGCAGGCTCCGGGTCATCGAGCTGGGCAGCAGTCTCTGGAGCATTAGGCCGAACAGCGAGGAACCGTAAGGGCAGGCCGGATTACAGGCACCGGCTCAGCAAGCTGGGTAATGGACCCCGGCCCAGTGGGTAATAGGGCCCGACTCAGCGAGCTGGACACCGGGCACTGGTTCGGCAAACCGGATAACGGGTACTGTCTTGGCAGGCAAAGTGACGGACTTCGGTTTAGCAGACTGGGTAACGGGCACCGGATCAGCAGACTGGGTAACGGGCACCGATTCAACAGACTGGGTAACGGGCACAGATTCAGCAAGCTGAGACACGGGCACCGAAACTCCAGGCTGAAACACGGGCACTGAAACTTCAGGCTGAGACACGGGCACCGAAACCTCAGGCTGAGATACCAACATCACGACATCAGGCTGGAAGACAGGTACCAGGATATCAAGCTGGAGGATGGGCACATCAGACCAGAACGTGGGTACTGAAACATCAGACTGGGCAGCAGGTGCTAGAGCTTCAGGCTGGACAGCAAAGACAGGCGCTGGCACATCGGGCAGAACGGCAGGTGCTGGCATACCAGGCTGGACAATAGGTACATCGGACTGGACAGTAGTCACTGAAGCGTCAGACGGGGTAGCAGGCACTTGATCGTCAGGCTGGGTGGCAGGCACTGGATCGTCAGGCTGGGTGGCAGGCACTGGATCGTCAGGCTGGGTGGCAGGCACTGGAACGTCAGGCTGGGTGGCAGGCACTGGAACGTCAGGCGGGGAAGCTGGCACATCAGGCTGGTAGGCAGGCATCGAGACATCAGACTGGGAAGCTGGCACATCAGGCTGGGAAGCTGGCACATCAGTCTGGGAAGCTGGCACATCAGACTGGGAAGCTGGTACATCAGACTGGGAAGCCGGCACGTCAGACTGGGAAGCCGGCACGTCAGACTGGGAAGCCGGCACGTCAGACTGGGAAGCTGGCACATCAGACTGGGAAGCTGGCACATCAGACTGGAAGGCAGGCATCGGGACATGCGGCTGAAAGGCAGGCATCGGGACATCCGGCTGGAAGGCAGGCATCGGGACATCCGGCTGGAAGGCAGGCATCCGGACATCTGGCTGGAAGGCAGGCATCGGGACATCCGACTGGAAGGCAGGCATCGGGACATGCGGCTGGAAGGCAGGCATCGGGACATCCGGCTGGAAAGCAGGCATCGGGACATCCGGCTGGAAGGCAGGCATCGGGACATCCGGCTGGAAGGCAGGCATCGGGACATCCGGCTGGAAGGCAGGCATCGGGACATCCAGCTGGAAGGCAGGCATTGAGACATCCGGCTGGAAGGCAGGCATATCAGACTGGATAGCAGGTGCATCAGACTGGAAAGCAGGCACCGAGACTTTGGGCTGGAAGGCAGACATCAGGACAGACTGGACGGCGGGCACATCAGACTGTGAGGCGAAGACATCAAGCTGGGAGGCAGGCGCCGGGACATCAGGCTGGGTAGCAGGAGCAGGTTGGGTTACTGGCAAGATGGTGTGGGTCGGGAAGAATTTTTGTTTCTTTTTTGGTTTAGCCCGTGCAGTTTTGTATGTAGGTGCAGGGCTGTAAGAAAAGAAAGTAGCTGGATCGAAGGAAGACCAAGGAACTGTAGCTAGAGAAGGATTTTGTGGGACTGTTACAGGTGGAGGAGAAGAGACAGGTGGATTGAGGGCAGGATAGGTGCAGTGAGTGGAGACTGGGTAATAATACTTGGTGGAAAGCTGTGTATACTGGGCTGTAGCTGAGGTTGCCATGAGCGATGGGGGAATAGATTCTTGGGAAGGTAGGTGATTAATGGCAGGGCTGGGTTGTTGTGGCTTGGCTAAATTAAGGAGATCTGACCATGCCTGTAGCACAGGATGAACAAACATTGATTCACACACAGCTTGACTAACCAGTGATTGCACTGAATGGATGCAATCAGACAACACCTGCTGTGAACAAGAGGCATAATGTTCCATAAAAAAGGCTGGGTCATCCTCTAATAACCACACCAGAGACTCAACCTGATCAAAACTGAAGGGGGGAGAAAAATCATCCCTGCCCTCTGGAGTACTGGACAAGGCTAGCTCTGCACACAGCTGGATCAGAGGCTGAACATTTTCAAATAGCATACCGCCCTCATCCACCAGAGAATGGGCCAGACGGATACACTCTAATAGTTGATCCCTGGTCCACTCCTTCAATACCAGACGGCAATAACAATTATCCTCAGTTACCAATGAGGTAAGATAAATCACTATTTCTGCCTGCATTTTCAAAAAGGCTCCTCAGTGCAGTCACGTCTGGTAGGGATGGCCTTGGTATACTGCTAGAGGATGGAATGTCCAATATGTAAAAACGTATTGAGTTAGTACTCCCAAAGGTGAACCAAAAAGTACATCTATGTATATTGTATGAGAAGTCCTTCAAGAAAATGGATACTTCAAGAAGACATCTATGGTGAAAATAAACACAGCACCACCTGAAGATGGAGAGGCTTACCAGATGGGATGGACCCAAAGGGCATACGCCGAGTTGGGTCAGGTAGGCTTGGGTGGTGAGTGGTTCAGAGCGACCTGGAAAGATGATGCTGATGGATGGACCGGCTTGATGCTATATCCCTTTGATTGGTGGATGCCCAGACCAAGGGGGACAATGTGGTTGAGGCAAGCCAGATGGTATCGTATCCCTCAGAATCAGATTAGTGGAGCCAAACGATGATGTGGACACGTGGGAAAAGAAGGAATGGCCACATAGTGTGAATCCGTAAAATTGAATAATTTATTAAAAATAAGCAGATATACACTCACATGTAAATCCAGATAAAACAATTGAAACAGCGCTGAGACAAGACGTGGCGACAGTGGGGTCCTACCCGATGCGTTTCGTCTTCATAGACGTCGTAATAATAATAGAAGCAGAACAACAGCAATTGTCTTCAGGCAGCTTTAGGTGCACACTGTGCAGAGGACACAGTACACTAACTGTAAATACTGTAGCTGCCTGCCTGTGGTACTAATAGGAGCAGAACAACAGCAATTGTCTCCAGGTAGCTTTAGATGCACACTGTGCAGAGGACGCACTACACTAACTGTAAATACTGTAGCTGCCTGCCTGTGGTATTAATAGGATCAGAAGAACACCACTCACTTTCTTCAGGTAGCTTTAGGTGCACACTGTGCAGAGGACGCACTACACTAACTGTAAATACTGCAGCTAATAGGACTAATAGGATCAGAAGAACACCAGCAATTTTCTTCAGGTAGCTGTAAATACTGTAAAAACACCTGCCTGTCTGTCAGTAGTAGGAAGAGAATAACAGGAACGGATCTAGCTAAACTGAATACAGTGTGTATATATATAGATAGATAGATAGATAGATAGATAGATAGATAGATAGATAGATAGATAGATAGATAGATATACACACACACACAACACCTAGGACGTATATATATATATATATATATATATATATATATATATATATATATATATATATATATACACACACACAATATACTGTAAGTGCAGCTAACTAACTCGCATGCCTACTCTAACTTAAATCAAATCACACTGTCTCTCTGTCTATCTATCTCTCTCCCAACGCTGGAACACACTACACAGGGCCTTATATAGTGTGGGGCATGTACTAAACCCCCTGAGCCCTGGCTTTGGCCAATTACAGCTCTCTGTACAGACGGCGCTGTGATTGGCCAAGCATGCGGGGCATAGTGCATGCTTGGCCAATCATCAGCCAGCGATGCCGCAGTGAATTATGGGCCATGAAGAAGAGGTCGACCGATATGGGTTTTTCTCTG
This sequence comes from Lithobates septentrionalis, assembly GCA_037952835.1. Classification (NCBI taxonomy): domain Eukaryota; kingdom Metazoa; phylum Chordata; class Amphibia; order Anura; family Ranidae; genus Lithobates; species Lithobates septentrionalis. Next base: position 81,101 of record JBBDGP010002677.1, on the reverse strand, counting down.
GCCGATGCCGATGCCGATATTTAGAAATCTCGGTGGCCGATGGCCGATATGTGATGCCGATTTTTTTGTGCCGATATATTAGGCCGATTTTTTTTTTTTTCCTTCATCTCATCAAATTTAACAGTTAGACCCCTTTCACACTGGGGCGTTTTTCAGGCGCTTTTGGGCTAAAAATAGCACCTGTAAAGTGCCTGTAAAACGGCTCCCCTGCAGTCTCAGTGTGATATCCCGAGTACTTTCACACTGAGGCGATGCGCTGGCAGGATGTTAAAAAAAGTCCTGCAAGCAGCATCTTTGGAGCGGTGTATACCACCACTCCTGCCCATTGAAATGAATGCGCACCGCTGCCAAAGTGCCTGCAAAGCGTTTCGGCAGCGGCGCTTCAGGGGCGCATTTAACACCTTCCTCGGCTGCTAGCTGGGTTATAAGCTCCCCGCTAGCAGCCGAATAGCGCCGCTAAAATGAAGGTAATGCGCCGCTAAAACCAGCAGCGTTTTACCATCAACGCATGCCTGCTGCAGTGTGAAAGCAACCTAAAGTGATACAGAAATTTTTTTACATTTAAACATTTATTAAACAAACCTCCAATCAGTTCACTTGTATGTATGTATGTTAGATTAAAAAAAATATATAAAAAAAACTATATCTTAAAAATAAATACACAAAAACAGGTAATCAAAACTTTTGGACGAAAAAAAATGGGCTAACTTTACTGCCTAGTTTTTAAAAAAATGTATTAGTGTATTTTTTTTTTAAAAATTGCGTTTGAAAGACCGCTGCGCAAATACCGTGTGACATAAAATATTGCAACAACCGCTATTTTATTCCCTAGGGTCTCTGCTAAAAAAAATATATATAATGTTTGGGGGTTCTAAGTGATTTTCTAGCAGAAAATACAGGATATTTACTTGTAAGCAACAAATGTCAGAAAAGATTTAGTCTTTAAATGGTTAAACTGAGAACTTCTACACATGGAGTTCAGCTCATTCAGAAGTGTAAACATTGTATCAATTCAGGTTCTTTTTATCAGATTTGGCAGGCTGCCCAGAGAGGGGAGAGAAGTGCTTCACAGAAGACTACAGGCAACTTGTATTGACTTCAGAAGTCATTTGCAAGTCGCGCTGAGTTATATCGGCCTTTTTTATCAGCACAATCGGCCGATGCCGATTAAGAAAAAAACACCAAATATCGGCCGATATATCGGCCGGTCAATATATCGGTCGACCTCTACCGTGAAGTGCCACTCGAATTTGGTGCGAACGGCCCATATTGTTCATAATTTGGCGAACGACTGAACACATGGTGTTCGAGTCAAACATGCGTTCGATTTGAACACGAAGCTCATCCCTAACCTCCAGCAGAGGTAGTCAGTCAGCAATAAGTGGCTTCAAACACGCTTGGGACAAACATAGAAAGTACTTAGACAAAAAAGACAACAAAACCCAATTTTTTTTTAAAATATTTACATTTTTAAAAAAAAGTATGATGACATGCATGTCATGTGATGTCAGAGGTTTTACTGTATTGTAATGTGTATAAGGTAATATAAATTGTTACTTTGTGTTGTAGAAATTACTTTCACGAAAGTCATCTATTGGCCCCTTACTGTTTGTGGTGAGTGGTGACATCCCAGCAGAGTGACAATGGATGACCCATGCTCAGTCACACCATATTGACATTTGTTTAGTTCTCTATAATCAGCAGTTCTGGAACAATTCCAAATCCAGGGAGCACTGGGCTGGGTAATCCCTTCAACATGACTGGCTCTGCCCTCAGTAGGCCTCCTATATATGAAGGGGTAGAGGTGCACCTGTTCACAAGTTTGTCCGATAAATCAGCAGGATGGCCAGTTATGTGAGTATGAGCACCGATGGAAGCTGCAGAAGCTGAACAAATGGGTTCTGTGGACTGTAAGCAGTGGTGGGTGTAGTGCTGCTGGGTGTGGGAAGTGGTTGGTATAGTGTTGCTGGGAGAGGACAGTGGTGGGTATAGGTTTTCTTGGTGTGGACATAGGTTGGTGTAGGGTTGCTGGGTGTGGGAATAGGTTAGTATAGGATTTCTGGCTGTTGGTAATGATGGGTTTAGTGTTTGCTTTGTGGGGACAGTGGTGGGCATAGCTTTCTGGGTGTGGTTTGTATAGTGCTACTGGGTAGGGGCATTGGTGGGTATAGGGCCATTGGGTGTGGGCAGTGGTTAGAATAGTGTTGTTGTGAGTTGTCAGTTGTATAGGGTTGATGGGTGTTGGAAATGGTGCATATAGTGCTGTTGGGTATAAGTAGTGGTTGGTATAGTATTGCTGGGTGAGGGCATAGGCTGGTAAAAGGTTGATGGGTTTGGGCAGTGGTGGGTATAGTGTTGCTTGGTGTGGGCATTCAAGGGTATAGGGTTGCTGGGTGTGGGCAGTGGTTGGTATAGTTTTGCTGGGTGATGGCAGTGGTTGGTATAGTGTTTCTGGATGTGGGCATTGGGGTGGGTACAGATTTCCTGATATGGGCAGTGGTTGATATAGTGCTCCGGGGTGAGGGCAGTAGTGGGTATACTCTTGCTGGGTTTGGGAAGTGTTTAGTTTAGTGTTTCACATTGTGGGCAGTGATTGGTATAGTGCTGCTGGATGTGGGCATTAAAGAGTATAGGGTTGCTGGGTGTGGGCAGTGGTTGACATAGTTTTCGTGGGGGCTGGCAGTGGTTTGTATAGTGTTGCTAGGTAAGGGAAATGCTTGGTGTTGGGTTGATGACTGTGGGCAGTGCATAAAGCGCTGTTGGACGTGGGCAGTGGTGAGTATAGTGTTGCTGGGTGTGGGTAGTGGTGAGTATAGTGTTGCTAGGTGTGGGTAGAGGTGAGTATAGCATTGCTGGGTGTGGGTAGTGGTGAGTATAGTGTTGCTGGGTGTGGGTAGAGGCGAGTATAGTGTTGCTGGGTGTGGGTGGAGGCGAGTATAGTGTTGCTGGGTGTGGGTAGAGGCGAGTATAGTGTTGCTGGGTGTGGGTGGAGGCGAGTATAGTGTTGCTGGGTGGGGGTAGAGGTGAGTATAGTGTTGCTGGGTGTGGGTAGTGGTCAGTATAGTGTTGCTGTGGGCAGTGGTGCATAAAGCGCTGTTGGATGTGGGCAGTGGTGAGTATAGTGTTGCTGGGTGTGGGTAGTGGTTGGTATAGTGTTGCTGGGTATGGGTAGTGATGGGTATAGTGTTGCTGGGTGTGGGTAGTGGTGAGTATAGTGTTGCTGAGTGTGGGTAGTGATGGGTATAGTGTTGTTCGGTGTGGGTAGTGATGGGTATAGTGTTGCTGGGTGTGGGTAGTGGTGAGTATATTGTTGCTGGGTGTGGGTAGTGGTGAGTATAGTGTTGTTAGGTGTGGGTAGTGGTGAGTATAGTGTTGCTGAGTGTGGGTAGAGTTGAGTATAGTATTTCTGGGTGTGGGTAGTGGTGAGTAAAGTATTGCTGGGTGTGGGTAGTGGTGAGTATAGTGTTACTGGGTGTGGGTAGTGATGAGTATAGTGTTGCTGGGTGTGGGTAGTGGTGAGTATAGTGTTGCTGAGTGTGGGTAGTGGTGAGTATAGTGTTGCTGGGTGTGGGTAGTGGTCAGTATAGTGTTACTGGGTGTGGGTAGTGGTGGGTATAGTGTTGCTGGGTGTGGGTAGTGGTCAGTATAGTGTTACTGTGTATGAGTAGAGGTGAGTATAGTGTTGCTGTGTATAGATAGTGGTGAGTATAGTGTTGCTGGGTGTGGGTAGTGGTCAGTATAGGGTTACTGGGTGTGGGTAGTGGTGATTATAGCGTTGCTGGGTGTGGGTAGTGGTTGGTATAGTGTTGCAGTGTGTGGGTAGTGGTGAGTATAGTGTTGCTGGGTGTGGGTAGTGGTGAGTATAGTGTTGCTGGGTGTGGGTAGAGGTGAGTATAGTGTTGCTGGGTGTGGATAGAGGTGAGTATAGTGTTGCTGGGTGTGGATAGAGGTTGGTATAGTGTTGCTGGGTGTGGGTAGTAATGGGTATAGTGTTGCTGGGTGTGGGTAGTGGTCAGTATAGTGTTACTGGGTGTGGGTAGTGGTGGGTATAGTGTTGCTGGGTGTGGGTAGTGGTCAGTATAGTGTTACTGGGTATGGGTAGTGGTGAGTATAGTGTTGCTGGGTGTGAGTAGTGGTCAGTATAGTGTTACTGGGTGTGGGTAGTGGTGAGTATAGTGTTGCTGGGTGTGGGCAGTGGTTGACATAATTTTGCTGGGGGATGGCAGTGGTTGGTATAGTGTTGCTGGGTAAGGGAAATGCTTGGTGTTGTGTTGATGACTGTGGGCCGTGGTGCATAAAGCGCTGTTGGATGTGGGCAGTGGTGAGTACAGTGTTCCTGGGTGTGGGTAGTGGTGAGTACAGTGTTGCTGGGTGTGGGTAGTGATGGGTATAGTGTTTCTGGGTGTGGGTAGTGGTGAGTATAGTGTTGCTGGGTGTGGGTAGTGGTGAGTATAGTGTTGCTGGGTGTGGGTAGTGGTTGGTATAGTGTTGCTGGGTGTGGGTAGTGGTCAGTATAGTGTTACTGGGTGTGGGTAGTGGTCAGTATAGTGTTACTGTGTATGAGTAGAGGTGAGTATAGTGTTGCTGGGTGTGGGTAGTGGTGGGTATAGTGTTTCTGGGTGTGGGTAGTGGTGAGTATAGTGTTGCTGGGTGTGGGTAGTGGTGAGTATAGTGTTGCTGGGTGTGGGTAGTGGTGAGTATAGTGTTGCTGGGTGTGGGTAGTGGTGAGTATAGTGTTGCTGGGTGTGGGTAGTGGTGAGTATAGTGTTGCTGGGTGTGGGTAGTGGTGGGTATAGTGTTGCTGGGTGTGGGTAGTGGTCAGTATAGTGTTACTGTGTATGAGTAGAGGTGAGTATAGTGTTGCTGGGTGTGGGTAGTGGTGAGTATAGTGTTGTTGGGTGTGGATAGAGGTGAGTATAGTGTTGCTGTGTATAGGTAGTGGTGAGTATAGTGTTGCTGGGTATGGGTAGTGGTGATTATAGCGTTGCTGGGTGTGGGTAGTGGTTGGTATAGTGTTGCTGGGTATGGGTAGTGGTGATTATAGCGTTGCTGGGTGTGGGTAGTGGTTGGTATAGTGTTGCAGGGTGTGGGTAGTGGTAAGTATAGTGTTGCTGGGTGTGGGTAGAGGTGAGTACAGTGTTGCTGGGTGTGGGTAGTGATGGGTATAGTGTTGCTGGGTGTGGGTAGTGGTGAGTATAGTGTTGCTGGGTGTGGGTAGTGATGGGTATAGTGTTGCTGGGTGTGGGTAGAGGTGAGTACAGTGTTGCTGGGTGTGGGTAGTGGTTGGTATAGTGTTGCTGGGTGTGGGTAGTGGTGGGTATAGTGTTGCTGGGTGTGGGTAGTGGTGAGTATAGTGTTGCTGGGTGTGGGTAGTGATGGGTATAGTGTTGCTGGGTGTGGGTAGAGGTGAGTACAGTGTTGCTGGGTGTGGGTAGTGGTTGGTATAGTGTTGCTGGGTGTGGGTAGTGGTTGGTATAGTGTTGCTGGGTGTGGGTAGTGGTGGGTATAGTGTTGCTGGGTGTGGGTAGTGGTGAGTATAGTGTTGCTGGGTGTGGGTAGTGGTGGGTATAGTGTTGCTGGGTGTGGGTAGTGGTGAGTATAGTGTTGCTGGGTGTGGGTAGTGGTGAGTATAGTGTTGCTGGGTGTGGGTAGTGGTGAGTATAGTGTTGCTGGGTGTGGGTAGTGGTGGGTATAGTGTTGCTGGGTGTGGGTAGTGGTCAGTATAGTGTTGCTGGGTGTGGGTAGTGGTGAGTATAGTGTTGCTGGGTGTGGGTAGTGGTGAGTATAGTGTTGCTGGGTGTGGGTAGTGGTGGGTATAGTGTTGCAGGGTGTGGGTAGTGGTAAGTATAGTGTTGCTGGGTGTGGGTAGTGGTGAGTACAGTGTTGCTGGGTGTGGGTAGAGGTGAGTATAGTGTTGCTGGGTGTGGGTAGTGGTTGGTATAGTGTTGCAGGGTGTGGGTAGTGGTAAGTATAGTGTTGCTGGGTGTGGGTAGAGGTGAGTACAGTGTTGCTGGGTGTGGGTAGTGATGGGTATAGTGTTGCTGGGTGTGGGTAGTGGTGAGTATAGTGTTGCTGGGTGTGGGTAGTGATGGGTATAGTGTTGCTGGGTGTGGGTAGAGGTGAGTACAGTGTTGCTGGGTGTGGGTAGTGGTTGGTATAGTGTTGCTGGGTGTGGGTAGTGGTGGGTATAGTGTTGCTGGGTGTGGGTAGTGGTGAGTATAGTGTTGCTGGGTGTGGGTAGTGGTGAGTATAGTGTTGCTGGCTGTGGGTAGTGGTGGGTATAGTGTTGCTGGGTGTGGGTAGTGGTCAGTATAGTGTTACTGTGTATGAGTAGAGGTGAGTATAGTGTTGTTGGGTGTGGATAGAGGTGAGTATAGTGTTGCTGTGTATAGGTAGTGGTGAGTATAGTGTTGCTGGGTATGGGTAGTGGTGATTATAGCGTTGCTGGGTGTGGGTAGTGGTTGGTATAGTGTTGCTGGGTGTGGGTAGTGGTGAGTACAGTGTTGCTGGGTGTGGGTAGAGGTGAGTATAGTGTTGCTGAGTGTGGGTAGTGGTTGGTATAGTGTTGCAGGGTGTGGGTAGTGGTAAGTATAGTGTTGCTGGGTGTGGGTAGTGATGGGTATAGTGTTGCTGGGTGTGGGTAGAGGTGAGTACAGTGTTGCTGGGTGTGGGTAGTGGTTGGTATAGTGTTGCTGGGTGTGGGTAGTGGTGGGTATAGTGTTGCTGGGTGTGGGTAGTGGTGAGTATAGTGTTGCTGGGTGTGGGCAGTGGTGGGTATAGTGTTGCTGGGTGTGGGTAGTGGTGGGTATAGTGTTGCTGGGTGTGGGTAGTGGTGAGTATAGTGTTGCTGGGTGTGGGTAGTGATGGGTATAGTGTTGCTGGGTGTGGGTAGTGGTGGGTATAGTGTTGCTGGGTGTGGGTAGTGGTGGGTATAGTGTTGCTGGGTGTGGGTAGTGGTTGGTATAGTGTTGCTGGGTGTGGGTAGTGGTGAGTATAGTGTTGCTGGGTGTGGGTAGTGATGGGTATAGTGTTGCTGGGTGTGGGTAGTGGTGGGTATAGTGTTGCTGGGTGTGGGTAGTGGTGGGTATAGTGTTGCTGGGTGTGGGTAGTGGTGGGTATAGTGTTGCTGGGTGTGGGTAGTGGTTGGTATAGTGTTGCTGGGTGTGGATAGTGGTGGGTATAGTGTTGCTGGGTGTGGGTAGTGGTGAGTATAGTGTTGCTGGGTGTGGGTAGTGGTGGGTATAGTGTTGCTGGGTGTGGGTAGTGGTTGATATAGTGTTGCTGGGTGTGGGTAGTGGTGGGTATAGTGTTGCTGGGTGTGGGTAGAGGTGAGTATAGTGTTGCTGGGTGTGGGTAGTGGTTGGTATAGTGTTGCTGGGTGTGGGTAGTGGTGAGTATAGTGTTGCTGGGTGTGGATCAGTGGCGGAATTATAGGGGTCGCTGAGGTTGCCATGGCGACCGGGCCCCTTGCTGCAGGGGGCCCTTGAGGGCCCCCTGTATACAGTACTTTGATAGGAGGAGAGGAGCGGAGACAAGCTCCCCGTCCTAAGCCGAACTGTATTCGGCACTGTGCAGGGAGCTGCTCACATTGATTACAAAGTGAAAGCACAGTGCTGTGCTCTTTGTCTCCCCCTACAGTGCAGTACCCGGCAGGAAGAGATAAGGTAAAGGTCTGCCATTTTTTTATCTACTGTATGTGTGTTTATATGTGTGTGAGCATGTATGTATATGTGCATGTGTGTGTGTGAGCATGTATGTATATGTGCATGTGTGTGTGTGTGTGTGTGTATATGTGCATGTGTGAGAGCATGTATGTGCATGTGTGTGAGCATGTATGTATATGTGTGTATTCAGTGGCGGTGCGTCGATAGGGGCGCATGGGTGCCGCCCCCTCTCTCCAGGCACCCCTCTATCACAAATAGATAGATTCATGCATAGCGTGAATCTATCTATGGCCACCACTGTCCCCCCTATTCAGACGCCTGGTCCCTTTTTGGACGCCGGGCGCCTGAATGACACAGGTGGGGGTGTTTTTAAAGCACTAAATAGGCTTCAAAATAGGTGAACTGTGAGTGCCATGCTTGGTGCTCACAGTCCACCCAGGTGTGTTAGAAAAGCGAATAAATATTTGCTTTCCTAACACTGAAACGCCTCTCCACCAATCAGGTGCTCAGGTCTGTTACCCATCACCTGATTGGCTGAAACGACAGGCGCCGCTATTGGATGCCTATCAGGAGGAGAGGTTGGGAGGAAACGCATGGAGGACCCTGCTCGACGCCGTCACCCGCTGCCCCACCGAGACAGGGTAAGTTCCGGGCAGACTGCGAGCGGGCAGGGGGGGGTCACAGTGGCAGCAATTGATGGGCACAGTGACTGTGTTTGATGGGCACAGTGGCTGCGTTTGATGGGCACAGTGGCTGCGTTTGATGGGCACAGTGGCTGCGTTTGATGGGCACAGGGGTGACAATTGATGGGCACAGTGGCTGCGTTTGATGGGCACAGGGGTTGCAATTGATGGGCACAGTGGCTGCGTTTGATGGGCACAGGGGTTGCAATTGATGGGCACAGTGGCTGCGTTTGATGGGCACAGTGGCTGCGTTTGATGGGCACAGTGGCTGCGTTTGATGGGCACAGGGGTGACAATTGATGGGCACAGTGGCTGCGTTTGATGGGCACAGGGGTTGCAATTGATGGGCACAGTGGCAGCAATTGATGGGCACAGTGGCTGCGTTTGATGGGCACAGTGGCTGCGTTTGATGGGCACAGTGGCTGTGTTTGATGGGCACAGTGGTGACAATTGATGGGCACAGTGGCTGCGTTTGATGGGCACAGGGATTGCAATTGATGGGCACAGTGGCTGCGTTTGATGGGCACAGGGGTTGCAATTGATGGGCACAGTGGCTGCGTTTGATGGGCACAGTGGCTGCGTTTGATGGGCACAGTGGCTGCGTTTGAGGGCACAGGGGTTGCAATTGATGGGCACAGTGGCTGCATTTGATGGGCACAGTGGCTGCATTTGATGGGCACAGTGGCTGCGTTTGAGGGCACAGGGGTTGCAATTGATGGGCACAGTGGCTGCGTTTGATGGGCACAGTGGCTGCATTTGATGGGCACAGTGGCTGCATTTGATGGGCACAGTGGCTGCATTTGATGGGCACAGTGGCTGCATATGATGGGTACAGTGGTGGCAATTGATGTGCACAGTGAGGCTGCAATTGATGCGTTTTTTTTAAAGAATTTTTCAGTTTGCTTACGCCCCCCACGCCCCCCAAAAAATTTTGAGCACCATCTGCCACTGGTTTATGTGTGTGTGCATTTATGTATATATATATATATATATATATATATATATATAAAATGTGTGTGTGTATTTATGTATGTGTGTGTGTGTGTGTGTATGTGTGTTTACATGTATATATGCACATTTTATGTATGCGCTTTTAATCCTGACCCCCTATATGTGTCCCATTAGATCCGATTTTTTTTTTTTTTGCTTGTTCATAGTACCAGCAAAAAAAAATGCTGTTCCTCTGAAAAGTGATCCATGCTCAAATCGCTTTTCAGAGGCATTTGACAGCCGGTAAAGAGGCAATATGTTGCCTCCTGACCGCCTGTTTTAACCCCTTAAATGCATCATCACTATGCTGCAACTGCATGCAATGCACACAGTTGCAGGGTGGTTGCAGTGCAGCCACTTCAAGGGTGCCCTGACTGGAAAAAGATTGAGAAACACCGACATAGAGGAACCCATCTCCATTTTCCTCCTGCAGCCCCTGAATGCCTGTGGGAGGAAGAGGAGGAAAAGCGGGGGGGGGGGGGGGGAACGATTCCTTTACATGCAGCCACCCACTTGCGACCGGGCCCTGGTGTTCCGCCATCGGGCTCGGAGAAAAGAGCCCTGTCAGGGGGGCCCTCCATGGTTTCTTGCATCGGGGCCCTGAAGATTGTAGTTACGCCTCTGGTGTGGATAGAGGTTGGTATAGTGTTGCTGGGTGTGAGTAGAGGTGAGTATAGTGTTGCTGGGTGTGGGTAGCGGTGAGTATAGTGTTGCTGGGTGTGGGTAGTGATGGGTATAGTGTTGCTGGGTGTGGGTAGAGGTGAGTATAGTGTTGCTGGGTGTGGGTAGAGGTGAGTATAGTGTTGCTGGGTGTGGGTAGAGGTGAGTATAGTGTTGCTGGGTGTGGGTAGTAATAGGTATAGTATTGCTGGGTGTGGGTAGAGGTGAGTATAGTGTTGCTGGCTGTGGGTAGTGGTGAGTATAGTGTTGCTGGGTGTGGGTAGTGGTCAGTATAGTGTTACTGGGTGTGGGTAGTGGTGGGTATAGTGTTGCTGGGTGTGGGCAGTGGTTGACATAGTTTTGCTGGGGGATGGCAGTGGTTGGTATAGTGTTGCTGGGTAAGGGAAATGCTTGGTGTTGGGTTGATGACTGTGGGCATTGGTGCATAAAGCGCTGTTGGATGTGGGCAGTGGTGAGTATAGTGTTGCTGGGTGTGGGTAGTGGTTGGTATAGTGTTGCTGGGTGTGGGTAGTGGTGAGTATAGTGTTGCTGGGTGTGGGTAGTGATGGGTATAGTGTTGCTGGGTGTGGGTAGTGGTGAGTATAGTGTTGCTGGGTGTGGGTAGTGGTGAGTATAGTGTTGCTGGGTGTGGGTAGTGGTGAGTATAGTGTTGCTGGGTGTGGGTATAGTGTTGCTGGGTGTGGGTAGTAATGGGTATAGTGTTGCTGGGTGTGGGTAGAGGTGAGTATAGTGTTGCTGGGTGTGGGTAGTGATGGGTATAGTGTTGCTGAGTGTGGGTAGTGGTGAGTATAGTGTTGCTGGGTGTGGGTAGTGATGGGTATAGTTGCTGGGTGTGGGTAGAGGTGAATATAGTGTTGCTGGGTGTGGGTAGGGTAGTGGTTGGAATAGTGTTGCTGGGTGTGGGTAGAGGTGAATATAGTGTTGCTGGGTGTGGGTAGGGTAGTGGTTGGAATAGTGTTGCTGGGTGTGGGTAGAGGTGAATATAGTGTTGCTGGGTGTGGGTAGGGTAGTGGTTGGAATAGTGTTGCTGGGTGTGGGTAGAGGTGAATATAGTGTTGCTGGGTGTGGGTAGGGTAGTGGTTGGAATAGTGTTGCTGGGTGTTGTCAGTTGTTGTATAGGGTTGATGGGCACTGGCAATGGTGCATATAGTGCTGTTGGGTGTGGGTAGTGGTTGCTATAGTGTTGCTGGGTGAGAGCATAGGCTGGTATAAGGTTGATGAGTTTGGACAGTGGTAGGTATATGGTTGCTGGGTGTGGGCATAGGGCTGCTGGGTGAGGGCAGTGGTAATTATAGTGTTGCTGGGTGTGAGCAGTGGTGTGTATAGAGTTGCTGGGCGCGGGAAGTGTTTGGTTTAGTGTTTCACATTTTGGGCAGTGGTTGGTATAGTATTGCTGGATGTGGGCATTAGGGTGGGTATGGGGTTTCCTTATGTGGGCAGTGGTTGGTATAGTGCTGCTGGGTGAGGGCAGTGGTTGGTCTTGTTTTGCTGGGTGAGGGCAATGGTTGGTCTAGTTTTTCTGGGTGATGGCAGTGGTTGGTATAGTGTTGCTGGGTAAGGGAAATGCCTGGTGTTGGTCGATGGGCAGTGGTTTATATAGCGCTGTTGAATGTAGGCAGTGGTGGGTATAGTGTAGCTGTGTGTGGACATAGCTTAGTATAGTGTTGCTAGGTGTGGAAAATATTGTGGGTATAGTGTTGTTGGGTGTGGTTGGGGGTTGGTATAGTGTTACTGGGTGTTGGTAGTGGTTGGTTTAGTGTTGCTGGGTGTGGGTAGTGGTGAGTATAGTGTTTCTGGGTGTGGGCAGTGGTTGGTATAGTGTTGCTAGGTGTGGGTAGTGGTTGGTTTGCTGTTGCTGACTGCTGGTAGTGGTGAGTATAGTATTGCTGGGTGTGGTTGGTGGTTGGTATAGTGTTGCTGGGTGTGGTTGGTGGTTGGTATAGTGTTTCTGGGTGTGGGCAGTGGTTGGTATAGTGTTGCTGGGTGTGGGTAGTGGTTGGTTTAGTATTGATGGCTGTTGGTAGTGGTGAGTAGGGATGAGCTTCGAGTTCGAGTCGAACCCATGTTCGACTTGAACATCGCATGTTCGACCGTTCGTCGAATTGCGAATGATATGGGCCGTTAGCGCCAAATTCGAGTGGCGCGTCACGGCCCATAATTCACTGCGGCATCGCAGTGCATTGCTGGCTGATGATTGGCCAAGCTTGCACTATGACCCACATGCTTGGCCAATCACAGCGCCGTCTGTACAGAGAGCCGTAATTGGCCAAAGCCAGGGTGGCTTTGGCCAATTATGGCTCAGGGAGATTAGTACACGCCCCACACTATATAAGGCCGCGAGGACATTGGCCCTGTGTAGTGTGTTCCGGCGTTGAGAGAGAGATAGAGAGAGAGAAAGACAGTGTCATTTGATTTAAGTTAGATAAAGTAGGCAGGCGAGTCAGTTAGCTGCACTTACAGTGTACTATGTATATATATGCATCCTAGGTGTTGTGTATATACATATATATATATATTTATATATATATATATATATATATATATATATATATATATATATATATATATATATATATATATATACACTGTATTCAGTTTAGCTAGATCCGTTCCTGTTATCCTCTCCCTACTGGCAGGCAGGTGTTCTTACAGCATTTACAGCTACCTGAAGAAAATTGCTGGTGTTCTTCTCATCCTATTAGTGCTGCAGGCAGCTGTAGTATTTACAAGTTAGTGTAGTGCGTCCTCTGCACAGTGTGCACCTAAAACTACCTGAAGAAAATTGATGGTGTTCTTCTGACCCTTTTAGTAACGCAGGCAGCTGCAGTATTTACAAGTTAGTGTAGTGCGTCCTCTGCACAGTGTGCACCTAAAGCTACCTGAAGAAAATTGGTGGTGTTCTTCTGATCCTATTAGTACCGCAGGCAGCTGCAGTATTTACAAGTTAGTGTAGTGCGTCCTCTGCACAGTGTGCACCTAAAGCTACCTGAAGAAAATTAGTGGTGTTTTTCTGATCCTATTAGTACCGCAGGCAGCTGCAGTATTTACAGTTAGTGTAGTGTGTCCTCTACACAGTGTGCACCTAAAGCTACCTGAAGACAACTGCTGTTGTTCTGATCCTATTAATACCACAGGCAGGCAGCTACAGTATTTACAGTTAGTGTACTGTGTCCTCTGCACAGTGTGCACCTAAAGCTACCTGAAGAAAATTGGTGGTGTTCTTCTGATCCTATTAGTACCACAGGCAGGCAGTTGATTCTGCTAGCTACAGTATCAGTATATATATACATCCCAGTTTTGTGCAGCTACATCTCACTGCAGGCCATTAGTATGTCTGGAAGGCCAACAAGGAGAGGCAGACAGCCCAAAGCCAATAAAAGAGGGCAAGCAGGCCCTAGAGTGTCTAGAGGCAACAGTGCTGGTCGTGGAGACGGTGCATCCTCTTAACCACTTGCCGACCGCCGCACACAGATGTACGTCGACAGGGCGGCACGGGCAGGCAAAAGGGCTTACCTGTACGTCCCTGCCTGCCCGCGGGTGGGGGGTCCGATCGGACCCCCCCCCGGTGCCTGCGACGGTCGGCAAATGTCCCCCGGCGATCGGTGGTGAGGGGGAGGCCATCCATTCGTGGCCCCCCCCTCGCGATCGCTCCCAGCCAATGGGATCATTTCCCTGCCTCTGTATTGTACACAGAGGCAGAGGAAATGATGTCATCTCTCCTCGGCTCGGTATTTTCCGTTCCGGGCCGAGGAGAGAAGACTGGAATGTGAGTGCACAACACACACACACACAGTAGAACATGCCAGGCACACATTACACCCCGATCCCCCCCCCCGATCGCCCCCCGATCCCCCCCCAATCACCCCCCCCCCCTGTCACAAACTGACACAAAGCAGGTTTTTTTTTTTTTTTTTTTTTTTTTTCTGATTACTGCATAGTGTCAGTTTGTGACAGTTAGTGTGTTAGGGCAGTGAATGTTAGGCCCCCTTTAGGTCTAGGGTACCCTCCTAACCCCCCCTAATAAAGTTTTAACCCCTTGATCACCCCCCGTCACCAGTGTCACTAAGCGATCATTTTTCTGATCGCTGTATTAGTGTCGCTGGTGACGCTAGTTAGGGACATAAATATTTAGGTTCGCCGTCAGCGTTTTATAGCGACAGGGACCCCCATATACTACCTAATAAATGTTTTAACCCCTTGATTGCCCCCTAGTTAACCCTTTCACCACTGATCACCGTATAACTGTTACGGGTGACGCTGGTTAGTTCGTTTATTTTTTATAGTGTCAGGGCACCCGCCGTTTATTACCGAATAAAGGTTTAGCCCCCTGATCGCCCGGCGGTGATATGCGTCGCCCCAGGCAGCGTCAGATTAGCGCCAGTACCGCTAACACCCACGCACGCAGCATACACCTCCCTTAGTGGTATAGTATCTGAACGCATCAATATCTGATCCAATCAGATCTATACTAGCGTCCCCAGCAGTTTAGGGTTCCCGAAAACGCAGTGTTAGCGGGATCAGCCCAGATACCTGCTAGCACCTGCGTTTTGCCCCTCCGCCCACCCCAGCCCAGCCCACCCAAGTGCAGTATCGATCGATCACTGTCACTTACAAAACACTAAGCGCATAACTGCAGCGTACGCAGAGTCAGGCCTGATCCCTGCGATCGCTAACAGTTTTTTTGGTAGCGTTTTGGTGAACTGGCAAGCACCAGCCCCAGGCAGCGTCAGGTTAGCGCCAGTAGCGCTAACACCTACGCACGCACCGTACACCTCCCTTAGTGGTATAGTATCTGAACGGATCAATATCTGATCCGATCAGATCTATACTAGTGTCCCCAGCAGTTTAGGGTTCCCAAACACGCAGTGTTAGCGGGATCAGCCCAGATACCTGCTAGCACCTGCGTTTTTCCCGTCCGCCCGGCCCAGCCCACCCAAGTGCAGTATCGATCGATCACTGTCACTTACAAAACACTAAACGCATAACTGCAGCGTTCGCAGAGTCACGCCTGATCCCTGCGATCACTAACAGTTTTTTTGGTAGCGTTTTGGTGAACTGGCAAGCACCAGCCCCAGGCAGCGTCAGATTAGCGCCAGTACCGCTAACACCCACGCACGCAGCATACGCCTCCCTTAGTGGTATAGTATCTGAACGGATCAATATCTGATCCGATCAGATCTATACTAGCGTCCCCAGCAGTTTAGGGTTCCCACAAACGCAGTGTTAGCGGGATCAGCCCAGATACCTGCTAGCACCTGCGTTTTGCCCCTCCGCCCGGCCCAGCCCAGCCCAGCCCACCCAAGTGCAGTATCGATCGATCACTGTCACTTACAGAACACTAAACGCATAACTGCAGCGTTCGCAGAGTCAGGCCTGATCCCTGCGATCGCTAACAGATTTTTTGGTAGCGTTTTGGTGAACTGGCAAGCGCCAGCGGCCTAGTACACCCCGGTCGTAGTCAAACCAGCACTGCAGTAACACTTGGTGACGTGGCGAGTCCCATAAGTGCAGTTCAAGCTGGTGAGGTGGCAAGCACAAGTAGTGTCCCGCTGCCACCAAAAAGACAAACACAGGCCCGTCGTGCCCATAGTGCCCTTCCTGCTGCATTCGCCAATCCTAATTGGGAACCCACCGCTTCTGCAGCGCCCGTACTTCCCCCATTCACATCCCCAACCAAATGCAGTCGGCTGCATGAGAGGCATTTTCTTTATGTCCTCCCGAGTACCCCTACCCAACGAACCCCCCCAAAAAAGATGTTGTGTCTGCAGCAAGCGCGGATATAGGCGTGACACCCGCTATTATTGTCCCTCCTGTCCTGACAATCCTGGTCTTTGCATTGGTGAATGTTTTGAACGCTACCATTCACTAGTTGACTATTAGCGTAGGGTACAGCATTCCACAGACTAGGCACACTTTCACAGGGTCTCCCAAGATGCCATCGCATTTTGAGAGACCCGAACCTGGAACCGGGTACAGTTATAAAAGTTAGTTACAAAAAAAAAAAAAAACACATACAAAAATATAAAATAAAAAAAAAATAGTTGTCGTTTTATTGTTCTTTCTCTCTCTATTCTCTCTCTCTATTGTTCTGCTCTTTTTTACTGTATTCTATTCTGCAATGTTTTATTGTTATTATGTTTTATCATGTTTGTTTTTCAGGTATGCAATTTTTTATACTTTACCGTTTACTGTGCTTTATTGTTAACCATTTTTTTGTCTTCAGGTACGCCATTCACGACTTTGAATGGTTATACCAGAATGATGCCTGCAGGTTTAGGTATCATCTTGGTATCATTCTTTTCAGCCAGCGGTCGGCTTTCATGTAAAAGCAATCCTAGCGGCTAATTAGCCTCTAGACTGCTTTTACAAGCAGTGGGAGGGAATGCCCCCCCCCTCCACCGTCTTCCGTGTTTTTCTCTGGCTCTCCTGTCTCAACAGGGAACCTGAAAATGCAGCCGGTGATTCAGCCAGCTGACCATAGAGCTGATCAGAGACCAGAGTGGCTCCAAACATCTCTATGGCCTAAGAAACCGGAAGCTACGAGCATTTTATGACTTAGATTTCGCCGGATGTAAATAGCGCCATTGGGAAATTGGGAAAGCATTTTATCACACCGATCTTGGTGTGGTCAGATGCTTTGAGGGCAGAGGAGAAATCTAGGGTCTAATAGACCCCAATTTTTGCAAAAAAGAGTACCTGTCACTACCTATTGCTATGATAGGGGATATTTACATTCCCTGAGATAACAATAAAAATGATTTAAAAAAAAAATGAAAGGAACAGTTTAAAAATAAGATAAAAAAAATAATAATAATAAAGAAAAAAAAAAAAAAAAAAAAAAAAAAAGCACCCCTGTCCCCCCTGCTCTCGCGCTAAGGCGAACGCAAGCGTCGGTCTGGCGTCAAATGTAAACAGCAATTGCACCATGCATGTGAGGTATCGCCGCGAAGGTCAGATCGAGGGCAGTAAGTTTAGCAGTAGACCTCCTCTGTAAATCTAAAGTGGTAACCTGTAAAGGCTTTTAAAGGCTTTTAAAAATGTATTTAGTTTGTCGCCACTGCACGTTTGTGCGCAATTTTAAAGCATGTCATGTTTGGTATCCATGTACTCGGCCTAAGATCATCTTTTTTATTTCATCAAACATTTGGGCAATATAGTGTGTTTTAGTGCATTAAAATGTAAAAAAGTGTGTTTTTTCCCCAAAAAATGCGTTTGAAAAATTGCGGCGCAAATACTGTGTGAGAAAAAAAAATGAAACACCCACCATTTTAATCTGTAGGGCATTTGCTTTAAAAAAAATATATAATGTTTGGGGGTTCAAAGTAATTTTCTTGCAAAAAAAAATTATTTTTTTATGTAAACAATAAGTGTCAGAAAGGGCTTTGTCTTCAAGTGGTTAGAAGAGTGGGTGATGTGTGACATAAGCTTCTAGATGTTGTGCATAAAATGCCAGGACAGTTCAAAACCCCCCCAAATGACCCCATTTTGGAAAGTAGACACCCCAAGCTATTTGCTGAGAGTCATGTTGAGTCCATGGAATATTTTATATTGTGACACAAGTTGCGGGAAAGAGACAATTTTTTATTTTTTTTATTTTTTTTTGCGCAAAGTTGTCACTAAATGATATATTGCTCAAACATGCCATGGGAATATGTGAAATTACACCCCAAAATACATTCTGTTGCTTCTCCTGAGTACGGGGATACCACATGTGTGAGACTTTTTGGGAGCCTAGCCGCGTACGGGACCCCGAAAACCAAGCACCGCCTTCAGGCTTTCTAAGGCCGTAAATTTTTGATTTCACTCTTCACTGCCTATCACAGTTTCGGAGGCCATGGAATGCCCAGGTGGCAAAAAAAACCCCCAAATGACCCCATTTTGGAAAGTAGACACCCCAAGCTATTTGATGAGAGGTATAGTGAGTATTTTGCAGACCTCACTTTTTGTCACAAAGTTTTGAAAATTGAAAAAAGAAAAAAAAAATTTTTTTTCTCGTCTTTCTTTATTTTCAAAAACAAATGAGAGCTGCAAAATACTCACCATGCCTCTCAGCAAATAGCTTGGGGTGTCTACTTTCCAAAATGGGGTCATTTGGGGGGGGGTTTGTGCCACCTGGGCATTCCATGGCCTCCGAAACTGTGATAGGCAGTGAGGAGTAAAATCAAAAATGTACGCCCTTAGAATTCCTGAAGGCAGTGATTGGTTTTCGGGGTCCCGTACGCGGCTAGGCTCCCAAAAAGTCCCACACATGTGGTATCCCCATACTCAGGAGAAGCAGCTAAATGTATTTTGGGGTGCAATTCCACATATGCCCATGGCCTGTGTGAGCAATATATCATTTAGTGACAACTTTGTGCAAAAAAAAAAAAAAAAAAAAAAAAATTTGTCACTTTCCCGCAACTTGTGTCAAAATATAAAACATTCCATGGACTCAACATGCCTCAAAGCAAATAGCTTGGGGTGTCTACTTTCCAAAATGGGGTAATTTGGGGGGGTTTTATGTCATCTGGGCATTTTATGGCCTTCAAAACTGTGATAGGTAGTGAGGAGTAAAATCAAAAATGTACGCCCTTAGAAATCCTGAAGGCAGTGATTGGTTTTCGGGGCCCCGTACGCGGCTAGGCTCCCAAAAAGTCCCACACATGTGGTATCCCCGTACTCAGGAGAAGCAGCTAAATGTATTTTGGGGTGCAATTCCACATATGCCCATGGCCTGTGTGAGCAATATATCATTTAGTGACAACTTTTTGTAATTTTTTTTTTTTTTTTTTTTTTTTGTCATTATTCAATCACTTGGGACAAAAAAAATGAATATTCAATGGGCTCAACATGCCTCTCAGCAAATTCCTTGGGGTGTCTACTTTCCAAAATGGGGTCATTTGTGGGGGTTTTGTACTGCCCTGCCATTTTAGCACCTCAAGAAACGACATAGGCAGTCATAAATTAAAGGCTGTGTAAATTCCAGAAAATGTACCCTAGTTTGTAGACGCTATAACTTTTGCGCAAACCAATAAATATACGCTTATTGACATTTTTTTTACCAAAGACATGTGGCCGAATACATTTTGGCCTAAATGTATGACTAAAATTGAGTTTATTGGATTTTTTTTAGAACAAAAAGTAGAAAATATCATTTTTTTTCAAAATTTTCGGTCTTTTTCCGTGTATAGCGCAAAAAATAAAAACGGCAGAGGTGATCAAATACCATCAAAAGAAAGCTCTATTTGTGGGAAGAAAAGGACGCAAATTCCGTTTGGGTACACCATTGCATGACCGCGCAATTAGCAGTTAAAGCGACGCAGTGCCGAATTGTAAAAAGTGCTCTGGTCAGGAAGGGGGTAAATCCTTCCGGGGCTGAAGTGGTTAAGCACGTGGCCGTCGGACAAGCTTGTCCTTTTTTTCGGCAGCTGGCCGTGTTGAGCCGCAACATGCGGAAGACTTGATAGAGTGGATAACCAAGCCGTCCTCATCCTCTCTCACCCAGGCTCAGGGTACTTTGGCAAAGCAGCTGCCAACGCGGCCTCTTCCCTCAGCTCAATGGCATCAGTCACTCCTTCCCTAGCCCCACCATGTCCTCCTGAGGAGTCCCTCGAACTGTTTAACCACAGTGTTGGGTACATGCTCCAGGAGGATGCCCAGTGTTTTGAAGTCTCCGATGATGGTACCCAGCTAGAGGAAGGCAGTAACGTGAGCCCAGAGAGAGGGGGTGCCCAAGAAGGACAGCAATCTGGCAGTCATGTTCCCCCTGCTGCAGCATGCTGCCAGCTTTGTTCCAGTGATGAGGAGGGAGGGATGATGAGGTCACTGACTCCACGTGGGTGCCTGATAGGAGTGAGGAGGAGGAGGAGGCACATCTCCAATGAGGCAGGATGCCCTCCAGGGGCCAGCTTAAGGGCAGCACACCGGCTACATCACACCGCAGAGCTCCGCATGTGCAGGGCGCTGCTGTCTCTGCACGTTATTCCAAAAGTTCTTTGGTGTGATCTCTCCTTGCTCCTTATCAGCTGGGATCTCCAACCCCACTATACCTTCAGTCCTCTCTGAAACCTGCACTGAGAGGAATGAAGGTGTAGAATTAGGTGTGTCACAGCCAAGTACTTGCGGGCAATCTGCCATCGGTACACCAACGTCAGATTGTACCAGGTAAATTTCCCTGCTCCAGCTGCTGCACCACCGAAAGAAGTTCACTCACAGCCATCCACATGCCCAGCGGTTGAATGGCTTGGCTAAATTGCTAGCACTTCAACTGCTGACTTTTCAGTAGGTAGAATCTGCCCCCTTCCGTGAGTTTGTGGAATGTGCGGTTCCTCAGTGGCAGGTTCCCAAACGCCACTTTTTCTCACGGAAGGCAATTCCAGCTCTTTACCGGCATGTGGAAGCCAATGTTTTGGCCTCGCTGGAAAGGGCGGTCAGCGGTAAGGTGCATATTACCGCTGACTCATGGTCCAGCAGGCATGGACAGGGACGTAACCTACCTTTCACCGCGCACTGGGTGACTCTTCTGGCAGCTGGCAAGGATGCAGGACAGGGTGCAGTAGTGTTGGAGGTTGTTCCGCCACCACGCCTCCAAAATTCTACTAGTGGTGATTCTGCCACACCTCTCTCCTCCACCCCTCCTCTTCTTCTTCCTCCATCGTCTCTTCCTGTGCTTTGTCCTCGGAACCAGCGGTGCTCTGTAGGCGTTCAAGGGGCTACGCAAGCACGCAGGCAAAAAGATGCCATGCGGTGCTTGAGCTGGTGTGCTTGGGGGACAGGAGCCACACTGGGGCAGAGATTCTGTCAGCTCTGCAGGGGCAGGTTCAGAGGTGGTTGACGCCACGCCAGCTTAAGGCAGGCATGGTGGTTTGCGACAATGGCACCAACCTCCTCTCCGCCCTCCGACAGGGACAACTGATCCATGTGCCCTGTTTGGCTCACGTCCTTAACTTGGTGGTGCAGCGATTCTTGAGCAGGTACCCGGGCTTACAGGATGTCCTGAGGAAGGCCAGGAAAGTCTTTGTGCATTTCCGCAGGTCATATAATACCAGTGCTTGGCTGGCTGACCTCCAAAAGGAATTTAATCTGCCCAAGAACCGCCTAATCTGTGACATGCCCACCAGGTGGAACTCAACGTTGGCCATGCTTCAGCAGCTGCACATGCAGCAGAGGGCCATCAATGAGTACCTATGCAACTATGGCACCAGGACAGGGTGTTTTTTTTCCCCACGCCAATGGGCTATGATCAGGGATGCATGCACTGTCCTGTCACCATTTGAGGAGGCCACGAGAATGGTGAGCAATGACAGTGCATGCATCAGTGACACTGTCTCTCTTGCCCACCTGTTGGAGCACACGCTGCGTGGAATAATGGACAGGGCACTTGAGGCAGAACAGAGGGAGGAAGAAGAGGACTTCCTTACCTCTTAAGGCCCCCTTTATCCAGACAGTGTTCCTGCGTGCCCGCCAATCACACAGGAAGAGGACGAGAAGGAGGAGGATTGTGTCAGCATGGAGGTGGAGCCTGGCACTCAGCATCAGCAGAAGTCTTCAAGGGATCATTTACAGTCCGAAGAAACCCATGGACTTGTATGTGGCTGGGAGGAGGTGGCTGCGGATCATGTCGTCCTTAGTGACCCAGAGGAGTCTGGACCAAATGCCCC
Organism: Lithobates septentrionalis; assembly: GCA_037952835.1. Lineage (NCBI taxonomy): Eukaryota > Metazoa > Chordata > Amphibia > Anura > Ranidae > Lithobates > Lithobates septentrionalis. The sequence continues at coordinate 59,444 of JBBDGP010002677.1, read as the reverse complement.
AGCAAACCTATGCTGCATGGCTTCACTGATCCTGCAAAGCTTGCAGAAGGATCCTCGTATTCGTGGCATCAAGAGGAAGGATGATTACTGGCTGGCAACCCTCCTTGATCCACGTTACAAGGTTAAGGTTGTGGACCTTATCTTGCGGTTGCAGAGGGAGCAGAGGATGAAACATCTTCGGGAGGCCTTGCAGAAAGGTTTGTGCAATGCATTTCCAGAGCCTGGGAGGTTACAATTTCCTGGTCCTCCTGGGCAACGTGTTGCTGAGGCTTCAGTCAGTCAAAGAAGGAGCGGTGGAGAAGGTGGCCGTCTGACCGATGCGTTCAGACAATTTTTTAGTCTGCAGCCCCAAGGTCAGTTCCAGCAACCATCGCCAATGTATGATTCATGTGGTGCAGGATTACCTAGGGGCAAGATCAGACTTGGACACCTTTCCCTCCGAAAATCCACTGGGTTACTGAGTCTTGAGGATGGATCACTGGCCAGAGCTTGCACAGTATGCAATTGAGCTACTGGCCTGTCCTGCATCCTGCGTTCTTTCGGAACGCACATTCAGTGCCGCTGGAGGCTTTGTAACCGATCACAGGGTGCGCCTGTCCACCAAATCGGTCTATCGGCTGACCTTCATAAAAATGAATCAATCTTGGATCACCAGCTACCAAGCACCTGGTGCTGATGTAACCGATTGATATTTTTGAGATCCCTTCAAGATTGCCTATGCTGATGCTGAGTCACAATCCTCTTCCTCCTCAATTTTCATGCTGATAGCTTGTAAGAACATTTTTGGTTCTGGGCACTGCCACCAGTGGCCAAGGCCCAATTTTTCTGCCCCTGTTTAACAGGGGTGTGTAATTACAATTTTTGATGCAATACTTTGCAGCAGGGCTCATTTCTGCGCTCCAACTATAGTATCTGTGAGGGGTTGCAGTGTAGTGGCACCAGCACCAGTGCCCAAGGCCCAATTTTTCAACCCCTATTTAATAGGGGCATATAATTACAATTTTTGATGCAAAACTTTGCAGCAGGGCTCATTCCTGCACTCCAACTATAGCATCTGTGAGGGGTTGCAGTGTTGTGGCAATTTTTCTGCCCCTTTTTAACAGGGGCGTGTAATTACAATTTTTGATTCAATACTTTGCAGCAGGGCTCATTCCTGCGCTCCAACTATAGCATCTGTGAGGGGTTGCAGTGTCGTCGCACCACTGCCTAAGGCCCAATTTTTCTGCCCCTGTTCAACAGGTGCATGTAATTACAATTCTTCATATAATATTTCACAGCAGGGCCCATTCCAGCACCCACCAAGAGTAACTGTGAGGACTTACAGTGTTGTGGCACCACCACCACCACCACCACCACCAAAGGCCTAATTTTTCTAACACTGTTCAACAATGGCATGCAATTACAATTCTTGATCTAATATTTCATAGCAGGGCCCGTTCCTGCGCCCACCAAGAGTAACTGTGAGGGCTTACAGTGTTGTGGCAACACCAACACCTAAGGGCCAAATTTCTGCAGAGTATATAGGGCAGGCCCCCTACTTTCAAACATCCAACTTATAAATGACTCCTACTTGCAAACGGAAGGAGACAACAGGAAGTGAGATGAAATCTACCCCTAGGAAGGGAAATTCTCTCCTGTAAGAGTTAATATGGGAAAAACATGTCTCCTCTTCACTGATGCTTTATCACCAATTCTTGTTTCACTAAAAACCCCAAATTTTCAAAAAACATTTGTCATTGGGACAGAAAGTGAGGTGAAATCTTCAGAAGAGGTGCACAGACCGGTGGTGTTCGGCTCATCCCTAGTGGTGAATATAGTGTTGCTGTGTGTGGGTAGTGATGAGTATAGTATTGCTGGGTGTGGGTAGTGGTTGGTATACTGTTGCTGGGTGTGGGTAGTGGTGAGTATAGTGTTTCTGGGTGTGGGTAGTGGTGAGTATAGTAAACTGACCACGATTCATCGTGGCTGCTGAGCCCTGACACTGTGGTCAGTTTAACTGCTCTCCTGTATGCACTCCCCCTCCACTCCCTACCTGTCAGCTTGTGACAGTGCCCGCCCTCGCCCCTCCTGCTGCTGAAGTAACAGTGTTATTTTCATATCAATGCTGTGTCCCCCTGTGTGTGATTTATAAAAGAAAAGCTGATTATACCTCATTTCAGTGTGCCGATCGGCACTCACGTGATCAGCCAGCACTTTCCTCCTTTCCTCATCACACCTGGTGTTAGTAGGGGAATCCTGCCCGTTGCAGCTGTCAGAGAGGGAGAGGAGAGAGCATCAATGGGCGCTCTGAAATGAGGTATAATCAGCATTTTTTTAATAAATCACACACACACAGGGGGACACAGGATTAGGACATGGAGCTGATGATATAATTTAGTCAGAGTGGCTTAACAACCACTTTTAGCAGTCAACAAGTAAGAAAGGGGTATAGCAGAAGTGGAAAGTTCCTTTGTAACTCAGGTTATGTTGTCTGCATGCAGTGTCCATGTGTTGAGTGTTACTGAAGAAAAGGGGGGTTTGGGGCCTAAGCCCACTCCCCAGGTCCTGGAAGTAGTCAGCACACACAGGAAGCGATGCAGGGTCCCCACACCAACCGGTGGATGGGTAGATGCTGAAGGTCGGTTAAATGTGGAACACAGTGGTCCAGGTTGGCACCACCGATCGCCAGGCAGAAGCAGATGATCTTTTAATGGTGCCCGGTAATGCAGGTTCAACCGTGGAGCAGCAGCTATGGCTTATAGGGTCTTGGTAGACCGTGGTTCCTGTAGCCAGACAGCAGCTTTGACATACCTCCCAACATTCTGAGATGGGAATGTGGGACACCTACTAACAAACATATGTAGGCATAGGACATGCCCCCTGTAATACCCCCTTAAAGGAGAATTAACCAAAAAAAAGTTAATTAAATCCACAAGGGCTTTTTTTAACCATTACTATTCCTTTATATTGGCTTTTAAAATTTACAAATGCAGGAATTTAGAATTTGGATGAAAGGTTTATCACTGAGAAACACTTTTTGAAAGCTAAAAAGTGCATTTTATATACAACAATATGAATCAGACCAAAATGAGGGACAAATGAAGGGGAAAGAGGGACAAAGGGACATTGCTCCAAATCAGGGACAGTCCCTCGAAATCGGGGACAGTTGGGAGCTATGGCTTTGATACTCCCTGGAATGTCCCGGGTGAGGAGAGTGGGGCACACAGAAAACAGCTCCCTAAAGGGGTTGTAAACCCTCCTGTTTTTTCACCTTAATGCATTGTATGCATTAAGGTGAAAAAACATCTGACAGTTAACGGCCCCCTTTACTTACCTGCGCCCTGAAATGTCCCACGACGAGGACGTGCTGCATCTTTGCTTGGGGTTCTCGGCTCGTGATTGGATAGATTGATAGCAGCGCAGCCATTGGCTCCCGCCGCTGTCAATCAAATCCAATAATACGGCCCGGGGGGCGGGGACGAGTCCTGCATATGGATATATGGATGCCAAATGCTAGACTCAGGAGCACGGCCGCAAGGCAACCCCCTTGGGAGAGCGCTTTCCATAGGGGGTTATCTGATGCGGGGAGGAGCCGAGAGAGCTGCCAGGGGACCCCAGAAAACAGCGTTCGGAACCACTCTGTGCATAACGAGCTGCACAGTGATACACCTTTGGAGAGAGAACAATATCGCAGTTAACAACCGTAACTTAAGGAACAGAGAAATATTGTGATCAATAAGCGCATTTTGCTGTTCTATCCATAGACAGCAATACATTCTGATGAGTGAGCAATCTTCCTATATGGTGAAGGCAGGTCACAGCGGGAGGTTGTTACTTGTATGGTGAAGGCTGAGAAAGCCATTCTGGGACTATTGATTCACTGGACTCTTCACTTGTGATGTCATCACACATCAATTGAATTACATTTCAATACTCTTATACAGAATCTTTCTCTATTATACAGGGTGTAATAATCCTCTTCCCTATCTATTATACAGCTTGTAATAATCCTCCCCCCTCTCTATTATACAGGGTGTAATAATTCTCTCCTTTCTCTCATACAGTCTCTTTCCTCATTTAGACCTGGTTCCCGCGTGGAGGTGGAGGGCTTCATTCCGCATGGCTGTAAAAGGTAGGTGAAGATTCTATCCTCGGCTACTTATTATACAATATATGTCTGCTAATACTGATGTAGCACCCTGGGGTTTAGTCAGGGAGCTCGTCTCAAATGTACTTGCCAGGAGTAGTCATCTTGGTCGATTGATAGAGATCGATTGATTTCTCCCTAAGTTTGGCCTTGTTGCACTTTTCTCTTCTACCACTAGGTGGCCAGGTACTTGGTGGTACTAGATATGTGAAGGGCAACTCAAGGTCAGGTTATGAGTATATGGTTATCTCAGCCAATGGGCAGGGGTTTTTTGAATCCCTTGTCCTGCTGGGAGAACCTATATATTCAGGTGGAGTCAGGTGATCTATGTTCTGTGCCACCTGGATGGCTGTCTGGGTAGACGTGTCGTACGTCCTGGGCTGCTAGGCTGGAGATTGGGCCTATCCCAGGAGCATCTGGCTGCCAGGCTGTGTGAGATCCAGAAGTAAGAGAGCAGCGCAGGGTTGGGATTGCAGCTTGCAGTCCAACCAGAAAAGATGGTTCTGCTGGCCGGAGAACCTATCAGTGGTCGGAGGTAGAAGAGAAGCTGTCACCACAAAGGGACAAACCACCTTTACCAGGGACCACAGAGAGTTACTGAAGCAAGTACAGGAACCACATTCTCACCGAAGGGGCACGGTGGAGAATTGGGAAACTTCAGGCGGTGATCAAGTCAGGGACCCAATCAAGTCAAGAGAAGCTTGCAGAGCAGCCTTGTGTGTCAATCCAGGGACCGAGCCAGTCAGTAGTTGTGAAGCTGAAAGGATTGTAACGTTTGAGTTAGGAACTGTTACCATAGGAGACAGCAATCCTGCAAGTGCAGATGTGGTGCCTTGCAGGGGCCTTTCCCTGCACGGCTGTTCTCTTATTGAAGTCTCGGAGTCTGCCAATAGGATTTGAAACTACCTAAGAGTGTCCTGGCCCTAACCCTCTTTCCCCCAAAAATACAAAAAGAACTCTTTTGCATCCAAGAAGTGTCTGGCACCCAAAAACTTTGTCCACCTAACCCTCTTTCCCCCAAAAATACAAAAAAATTACAAAAAAACCTCTTTTGCATCCAAGAAGTGTCTGGCACCCAAAAACTTTGTCCATCTTGCACCCACCATGCCTCACAACCCACCATGTACAGATGGATGTCGGCTATCTTTGGCCTGGAAAGTTCTCATTAGACTGAGACCTTGCTACACTATAATTTGCCAAAAGTAAAACTTACAAAAGTAAAGTGTGTTCTGTGTACAGTACATCCTGCTGACCCCTCCTCACTGGGAATTTGGGGTGTGTGCTCCCTCAAATAATACCCGACATTTTCAGTCCGGTTTGTTTTGCTCAGAGCAAATTTTGCTCTTCTACATTGTGACAAAATGTCATCCTGGATAAAACTTGTCTGACTTATTAGCCATCATCTGAAATATGACAACTGGCAATCTTGTGACTCCCATCTACACTCTCCGTCTACCGGTCCTCCATCCCTCCATCAGTCTGATCGGCAGACCTCTTCCCTGCCATGGTACATACACCTCATGGAGGTTGGCTGAATTTCCAGGACTTCTTGTTGGTCAGAGGATGGTGACACTTTATAGAAGTGATGGGAACAAAATGTCCCTCCAAAATCAGAAGAATCAAGTGATGCTGCGCTGCTAATATACATAACTTCACTCATTTTATGTATATTTTATGTGCAAAAATAATAACGTGCTATAATATAAAGTATTGTCTGCAATGTAATCTTTAATCCACAATCCCGTGTATACTGTGGTATTATATATGTTCTTATAGATATCCAACAAAGTGAAGTCGGTGCTAATTTTTTGAATCAGTCTCTTATATAAGTGTGTGTTTTTCTCTGTGATGTGACATCCCAACACCTATGAACAGTATTACTTCCCCCCGTGTCACCATTGTGCTCTCAGAACTCTCACCTCCAATCCACGTGTAAGTTGGCATATAAATATTTATCTGTCAAAGTTGCTGGTCCTCCAATTTCCTCTGCCCACTAGGGACCCTCTCAGTATATCTCCCAGTGCTCCGGTATATATAGGGGTCGGTGTCCTAAAGTAGGTGCCCTGAACCAAAGTTGCATAAATGTGTCTTTTGCTTATTATTACAATTCCAACATTACTGTTTTGCTCTTTCTTACGAGGAGTTTGCAAATCTAAAATTGTAAGAAGATCCCTGGCAGGATATCGACTCAGTGTAGTCCTTTCTATGGCACTGCGAGGCATTTGGTTCTTATAAACTCGCCCCTTTAGTTATTTAACCACTTGACAACTGGGCATTTAAACCCCCTCGTGACCAGACCAATTTTCAGCTTTCAGTGCTCTCACACTTTGAAGGACAATTACTCAGTCATGTATACTGTACCATACTTACCAACTCTCACGAATTTCCCGTGACATTTCTGGGTATTTAGACCCTTTTCCAGGATTTTGCCATTCCTGGGAAATGTCCCGGGAAATTCTGTTTTTACCGATTTTTTTTTTTTTTCGGCGCCCTCCGCCGCTAGAGGTCTGTGGCCAATGGAGACAATGTCTCCACCGGCCGCCATTTTCCCGAAGACCAAAAACAAATTACTCTTTAGCAATGGCTGGGTGGCTGCCAACAGAATTTGAGCTGTGGCACCGCCCACCTCCCGCCCCGCTGCCGTCTGTCTCTGCCCTTATGTGGGAAGGGGCGGGGGTGGGCGGAGCCGCAGCTCAATTGCTTTTGGCAGCCACCCGGCTATTTTGTCCAATTCTATTTAGTAATGGCGGCGGAGAGAGTCTCCACTGCTGGGAATGCCTGATGTAAGGAAAGGGGGGGATCCATTGGGGGATGCCTGGTGTAAGGACAGTACTCTGCTGGCAATGTCTGATGTAAGGGGGGACTCCGCTGGCAATGTCTAATGTAAGAGGGGACTCTGCTGGCAATGCCTGATGTAAGGGAGGACTCTGCTGCAATGCCTGATGTAAGGGGGGACTCCGCTGCAATGCCTGATGTAAGGGGGGACTCCGCTGCAATGCCTGATGTAAAGGGGGACTCCACTGGCAATGTCTCATGTAAGGGGGGACTCCGCTGGCAATGTCTCATGTAAGGGGGGACTCCGCTGGCAATGTCTGATGTAAGGGGGACTCCACTGGCAATGCCTGATGTAAGGGGGGACTCCGCTGGCAATGCCTGATGTTAGGGGGGACTCCGCTGGCAATGCCTGATGTAAGGGAGGACTCCACTGGCAATGTCTGATGTAAGGGGGGACTCCGCTGGCAATGTCTGATGTAAGGGAGGACTCTGCTGGTAATGTCTGATGTAAGGGGGGACTTTGCTGGCAATGTCTGAGGTAAGGGAGGACTCTGCTGGTAATGCCTGAAGTAAGGGAGGACTCTGCTGGCAATGTCTCATGTAAGGGGGGACTCCGCTGGCAATGTCTGATGTAAGGGAGGACTCCGCTGGCAATGTCTGATGTAAGGGAGGACTCCGCTGGCAATGTCTGATGTAAGGGGGGACTCTGCTGGCAATGTCTGAAGTAAGGGAGGACTCTGCTGGCAATGTCTCATGTGAAGGGGGACTCCGCTGGCAATGTCTCATGTAAGAGGGGACTCCGCTGGCAATGTCTGATGTAAGGGGGGACTCCGCTGGCAATGTCTGATTTAAGGGGGGACTCCGCTGGCAATGTCTGATGTAAGGGGGGACTCCGCTGGCAATGTCTGATGTAAGGGGGGACTCCGCTTGCAATGCCTGATGTAAGGGGGGACTCCGCTGGCAATGTCTGATGTAAGGGAGGACTCCGCTGGCAATGTCTGATGTAAGGGGGGACTCCGCTGGCAATGTCTGATGTAAGGGAGGACTCTGCTGGCAATGCCTGATGTAAGAGAGGACTCTGCTGGTAATGTCTGATGTAAGGGGGACTCTGCTGGCAATGTCTGATGTAAGGGGGGACTCCCCTGGCAATGCCTGATGTAAGGGGGGACTCCCCTGGCAATGCCTGGTGTAAGGGGGGACTCTGCTGGCAATGTCTGATGTAACGGGGGACTCCGCCGGCAATGCCTGATGTAAGGGGGGACTCCGCTGGCAATGCCTGATGTATGGGGGGACTCCGCTGGCAATACCTGATGTAAGGGAGGAGTCAGCTGGAAATGCCTGATGTAAGGGGGGACTCTGCTGGGGACACCTGATGGCATCTGGTGGCAGGCGACATGGCAGGTGACACGCTCAGGGCTTCCACTGATTCTGAATTATGGTGAGTTAAATAACTTCATTCTATATTACAATGTAATAATAGAAATAATGCACTTCAATCATCCTGACACCATAACAACCTTGATGCCGGGTTGATTGAAGCGCCAACACCAGGTGTTTGGAGTATCTTTATCTGCAGATTTGTTAAACTTTCTGGAATACACATATTTCTACTGTTGTGTAGGATCTGGGCCTGCTGTCCCTCCATCCCTCTTTCTTTCTCTCTTTTTCTTTCTCTCTTTCTTTTTCTTTCTCTCCCTCTTTCTTTCTTTCTCTCTTTCTTTCTTTCTTTCTTTCTCCCTCCATCCCTCATTCATCTCATACCACACCCCTTCTGAACCACACCCATTTAAGACACGCCCCGCCTACAAAAGAATGCCACGCTCCCTAATTATAGCAAGGCTCCGCCTCCATGCAAAAAAGTGTCCCGAAATTTTTTTTGCAATGTTGGCAACTATGCTGTACCCAAATTAATTTTTTGTCCTTTCTTTTGGTGGTATTTGATCACCTCTGGGTTTTTTCTTTTTTTCTTTTTTGCGCTATAAATGAAAAAAGCCCGAAATGTTGAAAAAAAAAACACATTTTTCTTTGTTTCTCTGATAAAATTTTGAAAATTATTCATTTTTCTTGATAAATTTTGGCCACAATTTATACTGCTACATATCTTTGGTAAAAATAACCCAAATTAGTGGATATTATTTGGTCTTTGTGAAAGTTAGAGAGTCTACAAGCTGTGGTGCAAATCATAAAAAATTGATCACACCTGATGTACTGACGGCCTATCTCATTTCTTGCGACCTGAACAAGCCAGGAAAGTACAAATATCCAAAAGCAAACCGCGCTAATGAGGCCAATATGTTGTAAGTGTTAGATACATTTACCTAAATAGAATTGATCCATTTGACAGTGATTAAATACCACTATAATGTTATAAAATAATCACATCACAGAAAATGGAATACACAAGGAGGTTATTAACCACTTGACATCCGGAGGCCGTCATATGACGGCCTCCACTTTCAGGGCTTATATCTGAATGATGTCTGAGGCTACAGACATCATTCAGATACCGGCATTTTCAGCCGGCGATTCCGTACACCATAAGAACGATCATAGCGGCTGTTCCGCCGCTTGATTGTTCTTACGGGCGGCGGGAGGGGACACCCCCCCCCTCCCGCCGCCCTCCGGTGCTACTACCGACTCACCTCAGCGATCGGTGAGTCGGATAGCGGATCCGCCGGCGCCGGATGTTCACCATAGAGATTTCCGGCGGACCAGATGGTCGCCGGAGTCTCTATGATCGTTCGGAGGCCGGGCGCGATGTTATGACGTCACGCCCGGCCTCTGCATTCAAAAAAACGGCGCCGCTTCGGTTGTGAAGCGGCGATCGTTTTATTTTTTTTTTTTATTTTAGGCTTCCCAGCCTAGAGGTGAGATGTGGGGTCTTATTGACCCCATATCTCACTGTAAAGAGGACTGATCGTGTCATATTCCTATTACAAGGGATGTTTACATTCCTTGTAATAGAAATAAAAGTGATCAAAAAAAAAAATATTTTTTTAAAGTGTCAAAATAAAAAATTTTAAGTAAAATTAACAATAAAAAAAAAAAAAAAATTTTTAAAGCGCCCCTGTCCCCGTGAGCTCGCACGCAGAAGCGAACGCATACGTAAGTCCCGCCCACATATGAAAACAGTGTTCAAACCACACATGTGAGGTATCGCCGCGAACGTTAGAGCGAGAGCAATAATTTTGGCCCTAGACCTCCTCTGTAACTCAAAACATGTAACCAGTAAAAAATTTTAAAGCGTCGCCTATGGGCATTTTTAAGTACCAAAGTTTGGCGCCATTCCACGAGCGTGTGCAATTTTGAAGCGTGACATGTTAGGTATCTATTTACTCGGCGTAACTTCATCTTTCACACAATGCAAAAAAATTTGGCTAACTTTGCTGTTTTCTTTTTTTTTTAAGCATGAAACTGTTTTTTTTCCAAAAAAAACGCGTTTGAAAAATTGCTGCGCAAATACCGTGCAAGATAAAAAGTTGCAATGACCGCCATTGTATTCTGTAGGGTCTCTGCTAAAAAAACATATATAATGTTTGGGGGTTCTATGTAATTTTATAGCAAAAAAATGATGATTTTTGACATGTAGGAGCGAAGTGTCAGAAATGGCCCGGATATGAAGTGGTTAAAAGACAAAAGGAGGTAAGTTGGTAATGTGATAAATCACATCATAGGAGAAGTCTCTTATTCACTCAAATCAGTGACATCACACTTGTAAAAAGCACCGTAGAAAGTAGTGAGGGGAGATAGAAAAGTCCTTCCACCCAAGAAATCACAGCCTCTTACCAGCTGCTCTGATCTCTTATCAGGAGATCAATATCGCTTTTTAGCTTATAACCCAGCCACAGTCTTTTGGTAAACCGATAGTTGGGCACCCTTTCCTCCTCTCCCGTGATTTCCAAGATTTCTCTTGATTTTCTTCCCCAGGCTGATTTAGCTTCTGGTTCCGTGACTTCATGGAACTTCATCTCTCTGATCCTCTGTAATGGGGGATCATGAGTTTCTGGTAAGCGGCCAGTCTCATTTACGGTGGTGGAACAAGCACTTTGCTCTTCTCACAGCAAGAATTCATGTTTTTTGGAACCTTTTTGAGTTTCATCAAGAAATGCAGCTTTTGGAGAAGGAAGTTGAGAAAAGAGACAGTGATATCCAGCAACTACAGAAACAGCTGAAAGAGGCAGAACACATACTGCTGTGGGCTGATGTCTGAGCAGGGGCGTAACTACCACCATAGAGACCCATGTGGGCGCTATGGGGCCCGCACCTGAGTGGGGCCCAGTGAGGATAAGAGCACCGCCAGCACAGTCTCCCAGCCAGGGGAAGAGAGAGGAAAGGAAGAGGCGAGCTGCCCATATCAGCAGAGAGCTGAATTGCCCGATGTAAGAGCTTTTATTAGAACTTCCAGTGTTCCCGGGGCTCACGTCACATAGCTCCACCTTTTGGCCCGGTGCCTTTGATAGACAGAACGCCGATCCAATGCGAGACATGTAACATCATCAAAGGCGTCGGGCCAAGAGATGGGGCTATGTGACGATGAGCCCCGGGAAGACAGGAAATGTAAATGAAAGCTATTACAGCGGGCAATCCCCCTCTCTGCTGATCCGGGTGGCTTGACTCTTCCTCTGCTTAGGTGGGGCTGTATGGGGCACAGGCAGACCAGGCTGTATTGGGCACAGGTCACGCTGTATGGGGCACAGGTCAGGCTGTATTGGGCACAGGTCACGCTGCATTGGGCACAGGTCACGCTGTATGTGGCACAGGTCACGCTGCATTGACACTAGGGCAGCTGTGGGGGGGGGGGCTGTTTGCAGGGGGGCCCCATACAACATTTTGCTATGGGGCCCTGCTATTTCTAGTTACGCCCCTGTGTCTGAGTACCTGTCAGTGTGAACATCCCTAGCATGATTCCAAAGTCTTTGATTGATGTCTCATCTCGGTATAAGGCCTCTGGTCCATTGGTCGTAGTTCGAATCAGTATTGATAAACAGCTCTCTCTGATCCTCTGTAATGGGGGATCATGAGTTTCTTGTAAGCGGCCAGTCTCATTTACGGTGGTGGAACGGTGGTGGAACAAGCACATTTCTCTTCTCACATTCACATTCACAAGAATTCATGTTTTTTGGAACATTTTTGAGTTTCTTTTATATATACTTTTATATCACTTGGTTGACCCAATTTTTTTGTATATGGACTCTTATTAATCATTTTTAAATTTTTCATTTTTGATTATTAATTTGATATGTGTTTTGAATTTCATTATTAATGCACTAAAGGGAAACTTTACACTCAGTTCTAATCATTTGGTTTGGATGTAAACAGGAGGATGTCCAGGGACGCCCTCCCGGGAATTGGGCGCTGCGCTGTAGCCGTCTTTCATCTATAGCGCGGACGCGAAGTGGTTTAGAACTGTCAGACGGCGGAAACGTACTTTTTTTTTTTCTTTTTTCGAGTTGGTGGTGATGTAGTGATTGACGTTGGATCTACACTGGGGGGGGGGGGCATTTTTAAAATGATGTTTTACTTTTTTTTTCCGTCTTTTTTTTTACACTATGCATTTTTTTGGGGGGGCGTGAGTAGGGTTCAGGGGGGGGCTCCTTCGTTCCCTCAATTTCCTGACCTGCTGGGCTGCATGCTCAGAAAAGGGTCTGGTATGGATTTTGGGGGGGGACACACCACACCATTTTTTTAAAAACATTTTGGCGTGAGGGTTCCCTTAAAAAACCATACCGGATCCAAAGGGTCTGATATGGATTGGTGAGAGGGGGGGGCATATCAGGTTTTTTTTATTGCCGGAAATTCTTTTTTTTTTACATTCAGCTGTCAGCGGGGAACCCCGATGACAGGTGATGACTCACCAGTTATTAAGGACGCGGTGGCCACTTGCTCCTTAATGCCTTGCCTATTTATTAATGTAAATAAATATGCCAGCCAGTTTATTAGCGTTTTTTTTGTGAATGTCCAAAAACTTTTTGAAAAACACTAAGCGGTATTTTACAGCATTTTTTAAAGCGGAAGTAAACTCATGGGTGTAACATTTTTAAAAAAACGTTACATTCCCGGCATTTCAGGTATGCTAACTGTCACATTGGCTTTCTTGGCCGAAAATGATAGGAGGGTTTGCTTCAACCTTAAGGGGAAACGTACGGCTTTGTAAATGGAGCCCACTAGACTGATTCAATCAATATTAGCACAGACTTCACTTTGTTGGATACCTATAGGGACACACTGTATAAAATACTACAATATACACGGGATTGTGGATTAAAGATATTAAGCTGCAGATAATATTCTATATTGGAGCACGTTATTGTTTTTTGGATTAAGATTTTGCACATAACTTCACTCATTTTATGTTTATTTTATGTATATTAGCAGCGCAGCATCACTTGATTCTATTTTACATGATACATAGTTGTGGGAACACCGTTTAGTGCTTGCAGCAGCTAATACAATGTAATAATTACATTGTAACTGATTGTTTGCAATACACACTAAACACATATTACTGGTAGCACAGGGGTACACTTCATTAATATTTTTTTTAAGGCACTTTTTTTTCCGGGGGACATCAAAGCACTTTATCTACAGTTGGGGCAGATATCTTGGGTGATTTTTGGAAAATGTAAACATAATTTGCTATCATGAACTATCATTAAAAGTGTCAGAAGTCCCTCTGAAACCCAATGGGAGGACCACTGGTGAATGACTCGAATATTATATCCAACAAGGTCAGCTGAGCGAAATAATCGTTTTTTTTTTATGTATTTCTAGGTTCAACATAAACTTGGGAAAAGATAATGGTTGTAATTTAGTGATACACTTTGATGCTCGATTTGACCATCTTGGAGACAATTGCAAAATAGTCTTGAACTCAAGGAAGGACAGTGTCTGGGGAGCTGCGCAGAAGGAAGGCTTCTTCCCCTTCCAGACGGGATCAGACACCAAGGTACGTCTACCAGAAAAAAAAAAACAAACTGGAAGCTGATTGGTTTCTTTGCAGAGCTGCACCAGATTTTACACTCTCCAGTTTTAGTAAACCCCATAAAATTGGCCCTAGTATATGTATGAATGTGTGTTCGGGACCTTAGGTTGTAAGCTCCTTGAGGGTAGGGACTGATGTGAATGTACAATGTATATGTAAAGCACTGCGTAAATTGAGGGTGCTATACAAGTACCTGAAACAAATAAATTAATAAATAATATCCATCCACGAAAGGTTCAGTAGGCAGCCAGTGGCGGCTCAGGTGAAGGGTATAAAGGCTTTGCTATGATGGTCGCCCCTTCAGCTCATTCCATGAATGATGAGAACCTCCCACATAGGAAGATCCAATGGATTCCAACATACATTGTGTGCCATGATATTGCGCCTAGTGAATGGTTGCTGTTGGTCAGATCACTGATTGTCAGAATTATTGGCTTGTGAAATTTTTCATGTAACATTTCATTTCTATTTTGTGTATGTACGTGTTATTGGAAATGTTTGTGAGATGATTATTATAGGAAGAGGGAATGGGGATCAGCAAATCCCTGACATGGAATGTCACTATAAGGTCCTCTGTAGAGGCTCAATCTGGGGAGTAGTGGGGGGGGGGGGGGGCTGGCCGGGAACTGAAGCTCATCACCATCATGTTACAAATCTGTTATGGAGAGACCAATGTGTGTGCCGGGGATGGGATACAGGGGGGGGGGGACCATTGTCGGTGCTGGGGATAGAATAATGGAAAGGATCCAATGTGAATGCCAGGGGCAGGATACAGGGGAGGGTCCAATGTGTGTGCCAGAGGGGAGGAGTACAAAGGAGCTACCAATGTGTGTGATGGGAAGGAAAACAGGGGGATACCAATGTGTGTGATCAGTAGGAAAACAGGGGGATACCGATGTGTGTGATTGGGGGGGATACGGGGAATGGATATTACTGCTGACGAATGCTCTGTTCATCTACACTTCTCTCTGGGGGCAGAATTCCTCAGACACTAAAAGTGAGAAGGCTGAATTCTATATGGGGTAGAATAAGAAATAACTGACCCAGAATAATGGTATTCTCACCAACAATTCTCATTTACCCCAAGCCAGTCATAGTAGATGGCACCCCTATCAAGGACACATATGAATTGGAGCCATGGCTGGGATGGTGGCAGATGTGGCCCTTATCAGGACAGGCGTGTATTGGGGCCCCTGGAAATGGGAGATTGTTGTTTTTTTGGGGTTTTTTTTTTTGTTTCTTTTTTTATCAGTATAGAAATAGGCGTAAGAATTAGATACATTGCAGACATGGTTTGTACATGGTGATCTGCAGATAATAGACAAAAACAGTATTATTGAAAATAACAACGGAGAGGTATAACATTCCTAGTATTATACAAACATCACATGTTAAGCCCAGCCCCCTTTGACATGAAGCCCTGCCCCCTAGGTATCACTGTCTAATGCCAGATCCTCAGTGCACAGTCGAGCCTTTGTCATGTTTGTGGTAGGGGTAGGATAATGGAAAGGCTGCTATATGCCATGCCAGCTACATTTCTCAACCTTTTTTGCCCCAGAGGAACCCTTGAAAAGTGTTCAGGTACCAATTCATTGGTAGTCAGTGGAATAAAATGCCCCTTACATTGGTGGCCAGTAGTAAGAATACCCAACTTACAGTGGTGGTCAAAATTCCACTCTTACAGGCAGCAAAAAGATCATTGGTGTCTTGAAGCTGGCCCCACCAAGTTGGGCCCCCCAATGAGCAAGCACCATAAAATGGGAGGTTAATCAGCCACAGCTCAATGGATCCCTAGAAACCTCTGAAGGAACCCTGGGTGATAATGGCCGGCATAGCGGCACTGCAAACTGGCCAACAGCTATTGATCTCCTGAGGGCTCCAGTCATTATTCTAGGTGACGAGATACACCATCAGAGACCTGTCACTAAATCATTCCGGCACAGAAGCACCTCCTTCCATTTTTCCTTTCCATTAACAATTTTCTGCAATACATAAATAAAGAATACATAAGATAAGTTACATACACATATCATCTTATGGAAATATCTGTGTTGAAAAGAACAGTATGGTGGTAAAGTCTTTGTCTCTACGGCCAACACTCATTGACTTTGTATAGCCCAGCAAGCTGACGCTGTGCCACCTCTTTTCTTACAGGTTTCCTTCACGTTTGAACAAGACAAGATCATCGTACATTTACTTACCGGAAGTCCTCTCTCATTTCCAATCCGCTTTCCCATAACGGAGATCACATTCCTATCTGTGGAAAACTTTACGCCCAGGTCCATCACACTACATTGAAGAATCCAGCAACAGAGGAGCCGCCTGTCCCCACGTGTCCATATCCAGGCTCTGTGAAATGGCCATAGTGGACAGAGAAGAAAAAATTCTTTAATCCTCCTTTGTAACCCGTCCCCCCCTCCTCTCCAATCTGCATTCTTGCTGCTCATGTAGACATACATTGTGCTTTGCTCAGTTCACTTACTAGAAATTAATTTCATCCACACTTAAAAAAATAATCCAATGAGCTCTATCGTGTTTGATCATACCAGTCAATTTAGTGATAATGACTTTGTATTGCTTGCTCTGCTGCATAGCGCCCCCCTGCTGCAGGTTTGTTGTATTACTTATAAATGGCACACAGTAACCAACAGTGTGTTAATGCAACATTTTCTGTCTGATTTCTTATATTTTCCAATAAAAAAACTTTCTGATCTTTTATATCATTATATTTTTTCTGGCTCCAGACTGAAAGCTGTATACAGAAATTTATTCCAAGCTTCAACCATAAACTTTCAACAATTATATGGAGAAAAATAAAATGTCACAAGGTCCAACTCTATGTAAATTACATACAGAAAAAGAGCAGCTGCAGTGGATGTGCCCGGTACAGGCAGTAGTAGGGTATAGGTAGTAGTTGTGACAGTGAATGTAGTAGTACCCCAGAATGGGCAGGGGCAATGCTGGGGGTAGGAGTTACTGGAGCAGCTTTAGTCTCAGTGTAAGGATAGTAGATTAGACGCAGGGGTCTCCAAACTTTCTAAACAAAGGGCCAGTTTACGGTCCTTCAGACATTAGGGGGCCGGACTTTGATCACTGGGCATAGAACAGGTCCTGATGTCAGTGGGAAAAAACAAAACAATACCCTTTCTTTGGTGTGAGTGGAAATAATTGTGCCCCATCATTGGTGTCATAGGGAGGAATTGGGCTCCACCATTGGTGTCATCGGGCCCCATTGTTGGTGCCAATGGTAGAAATTGGTCCCCATTCATTGGCCTCTTTGGGAGAAAATGGACACCATCATTGGTGTCATTGGGAGGGATCATGCCCCACTGTTAGTATCAGTGGATGAAATGGTGCCCCAAGGGCCGGATAAATGCAAGCAAAGGGCTGCATCTGGCCCCCCGGGCCGCAGTTTGGAGACCACTGGATTAGAGTGTAATAGATTAGGGGTAGTAGTAAAAACATAGAAAGAGTAGTAGTAAAGTAGTAAGTAATGAGTAGTAGTAATAGTAGTAGTAGTAAAGAAGGGGTAGCAGTAGCAGCACTGTATTGTTTATAGATAGTAGAACAGTCAGAGTAGTATTAGCTGTAACAGTTGGTGTCACAATACAATAGTGGGAGTAGTAGTATTAGCATAGCAAGGGCAGAGGTAAGGTGGGGAAAGTAGCAGTAGTAGAAGCAGTGGGTGTAGCAGCAGCATAGACAAGGTAGTGGTAAGAGAATAAGCCCCCATTCACTTCGGTGTGACCGGTCCAAATCACATGACAAGTCGCACCCTGCTGTCAGCAATGAAACTGTTCAAATCAGTGCAACTCCGACTGTGAGGTGCCGCACCGATTTGAGAAGAAGTTTCCTGCACTATTTCAGTGCAGGAACTATTAGTTCAGTTGTGACTTGCATAGACCCCTGTGCATGAAGTCACACAGATGTCAGCAAAGCCACACATGAAGTCGCACTGATCGGTGGCTTTGAAATCACATGGAAGTAGCGCGATTCCAAAGCTGCACTCTGTGTGCACCGGGGCTGACTGTGTTGATGGGGGGGAATCGAGCGTTTTTCTTTCCTGTAAACCATGGATGGAGGACAGAAAGTCGCACCGTCTATGACCGGCTTTAGACAGCTAAAGGGAATTGCAGCCATATTAGTGCACTTGCAAATACATTGACCTGCGGCTTTGTAGTCCTGCGACTCCAAGTGAAGTCGCACAATTTTAAAGTCGGATTCAGTGTGAACGGGGGGGGGGCTAAATATTTGTAGAAGTGGGTGTGGTAGTCATAATATAACAAGGGTGGTGGTAGGAGGACAGGGGGGGCTCCAGCCAGTTTTTTTTTTGCAGGTGCTAGGGGGTAAAAGTGGGGGAGCGAAAGCTGAAATTCAACAAAAATTAAAGGCAGACACCACAAGCTGCATTTGGACTGAAAATAAGACAATTATTGTCTTAAACGGTGATAAAAACCATGCAGAATAATCACCGGAAGACTGGAAGCACACAAAATATAATGTCATGCATCGTACAATCTCAGGAGAGAACATATGAAAACAGCAGAGGAGAACGTAGTCCATTGAACCCGGGAGGATTCCACTTTATGTCCAATCATAAGCATTAAAGCAGAGATACAGCGGGGTATAGAAAATAATCACCCCCTTTAAAATTATCACATTTTTTTGCTTTGCAACTTATAACATCCAAGTGAAAGATATAACACCAACATGTCAGAAATTAATTTGAAAGAATTCAAAAACTGAGTTGGAAAAAGGACCCCCCTTGTGTCAGTATTATGTTGAACCCCTTTTGTTTTAATTCCAGCCTTTAGTCTGTTGGGATTTTTTCTCTACTAACTTCACACATCTAGACTTTGTAATATTTGCCCGCTCTTCTCTGCAGAACTGCTCAGGTTCAGTTACATTTGATGGTGACTGTTTATGGACGGCAGTCTTCAATAATTCCACAGATTTTCAATGGGGTTTAGGTCTGGGCTCTGACTAGGTCATGCAAGGACATTCACCTTTTTCTCTTCTAACCACGGTGTGCTCATTGTTGCTGTGTGTTTGGGGTCATTGTCATGTTGGAAGGTAAACCTTCTTCCCATTGACAACTTTCTGGCAGAGGGCAGCAGATTTTCCTCAAGAATTTGATGGTATTTTGTCCCATTAATTTTTCCTTCAAGTCATTGACAAGTGCTTCAGTCCCTGCTGCAGAGAAACACCCCCATAACAGGATATTACCACCCCCCATAACAGGATATTACCACCCCCATAACAGGATATTACCACCCCCCATAACAGGATATTACCACCCCATAACAAGATATTACCACCCTCCATAACAGGATATTACACCCCATAACAGCATATTACACCCCCCATAACAGAATATTACCACCTCATAACAGGATGTTACCTCCCCCATAACAGGATATTACCCCACCCTCATAACAGAATATTACCACCCCCCTATAACAGGATAATACCACCCCATAACAGGATATTACACCCCCCATAACAGAATATTA
This sequence comes from Lithobates septentrionalis, assembly GCA_037952835.1. Taxonomy (NCBI): domain Eukaryota; kingdom Metazoa; phylum Chordata; class Amphibia; order Anura; family Ranidae; genus Lithobates; species Lithobates septentrionalis. The sequence goes on along the minus strand of JBBDGP010002677.1, from coordinate 40,048 downwards.
CACCCCATAACAGGATATTACACCCCCCATAACAGAATATTACCACCCCATAACAGGATATTACCACCCCCATAACAGGATATTACCACCCCCATAACAGGATAATACCACCCCATAACAGGATATTACCCCACCCTCATAACAGGATATTACCACCCCCATAACAGGATAGTACCACCCCCATAACAGGACATTACCACCCCCATAACAGGATATTACCACCCCATAACAGGACATTACCACCCCCATAACAGGATATTTACCACCCCCATAACAGGATATTTACCACCCTATAACAGGATATTACACCCCCCATAACAGAATATTACCACCCCATAACAGGATATTACACCCCCCATAACAGGATATTACCACCCCATAACAAGATGTTACCACCCCCATAACAGGATATTACCACCCCCCTAACAGTATATTACCACCCCCATAACAGGATATTACCACCCCATAATAGGATATTACCACCCCATAACAGGATGTTACCACCCCCATAACAGGATATTACAACCCCCATAACAGGATATTACCACCCCATAACAAGATGTTACCACCCCCATAACAGAATATTACCACCCCCCTAACAGTATATTACCACCCCCATAACAGGTTATTACCACCCCATAATAGGATATTACAACCCCCATAACAGGATATTACCACCCCCCTAACAGTATATTACCACCCCCATAACAGGATACTACCACCCCATAATAGGATATTACAACCCCCATAACAGGATATTACCACCCCCAAAACAGGATATTACCACACTCCATGACAGGATATTACACCCCCCTAACAGTATATTACCACCCCCATAACAGGATATTACCACCCCATAACAGGATGTTACCACCCACATAACAGGATATTACACCCCCAAAATAGGATATTACCACACCCCATAACAGGATATTACCACCCCATAACAGGCTATTACCACCCCATAACAGGATGTTACCACCCCCATAACAGGATATTACAACCCCAATAACAGGATATTACCACCCCCCATAACAGGATATTACACCCCCCATAACAGGATATTACACCCCCATAATAGGATGTTACCACCCCCAAACCAGGATATTACCACCCTTATAACAGGATATGACCCCCTCCATGCATTACTGTAGGAAAGGTGTTATTTGGATGGTGAGCTGTATTGGATTTCCACCAGACATATCGTTTGGTGTTGAGGCCAAATCATTCAATTTTAGTCTCATCTGACCAGAACACCCTTTTCCATGTGGCCTCAGAACCTTCAAGGTGCGTTTTGGCAAACCTCAGTGGTGACGGCATGTGACCTTTCTTGAGGAATGGCTTTTTTCTTGCACCCTTTCACAATTGGTGATATTGTTGTCACACAATGACCACTCTTTGTCAGACTTTCTGTAGGCCTCTTGGTCACCTCTCTGACCAGTTTCCTCCTGGCTCTTTCATGCAGTTTGGAGCGACGTCCTGATCCAGGGAGTGTCTGTGTTCTACCAAATACCTTCCACTTCTTAATAATAGACATCACTGTGCTTCTAGGCTTTGATAAAGTCTTTGTATCCATCTCCTGACTTGTGCCTGTCCACAACTTTTATCCTGAAGATCTCGGTGACAGTGCCTTGCCACCCATAGGTGGTCATTTGCTTCAGTTGCACTAGCAGGGACTGATATGCACTAGGAAAGCTCTTTTCATGCTGTGCTAAACAAAATGACCACAGCTGATCAGAGTTGAATGTCAAATGGCTTTTCTGTGACATTGGGAAGGCGATTAGCTTCACCTATTTCAGTTTACAAGTCATTTTTAGGAGGGGAGGTGATCCTTTTTCCAACTATGTGATTCTGTTTGTGAATTTTTTTTTCATCAAATGTAACTGAACCTGAGCAGTACTGCAGAGACGATCGGGCAAATATTGCAAAGTCTAGATGTGCAAAGTTAGTAGAGATAAATCCCAACAGACTAAGAGCTGGAATAAAGCAAAAGGTGGTCCAACAAAATACTGACACAAGGAGGGGAGGATCCTTTTTCCAAATCTGTTTTTGAATTTTTTAAAAGTAGTTCCTGACATGTTGGTGTTATATCTTTCACTTGGATGTTATAAGTTCCAAGGGGGGAGTGATTCTTTTCTACCCACTGTATGTGCAGCACTAAGAGCCCTTTCATCCTGGGGCCGCTCCGCATTAGCAGGGAAGCGCTGCTAGTTTGAGCGGCGCTGTTAGGCCGCTAGGGGGGCATCTTTAACCCCTGCTAGCGGCCAAAGAAAGGGTTAAAAGTGCACGAAAAGCGTCGCTTTTCAGGCACTTCGGCAGCGCTGTCCAAGCATTCCAATGGGCAGGGGTGATGTATACACCGCCCCAAAAATTCTGCTTGCGGGGCTTTTTCCAACGTCCTGCAAGTGCACCGCCCCGGTGTAAAAGCACTCAGGCTCTCACACTGGGGCTGCAGGGGAGGCGTTTTCCAGGTGCTTTACAGGTACTATTTTTAGCCCAAAATTGCCTAAAAAATGCCTCCAGTGTGAAAGGGGTCTAAAAGTTCCAAATATATCAGCAAAGGCCCAAAAGAAGATTTTAGTCAACATTTAAATGGCATCACAACAAGTAAGCAATCTTAAAGCGGAATTATACCCAACTTTATGATGCCCGCGGAGAGCAGGGGAAAGGGAAGCTGCCACCGCAATTCCTGTGGAGAGCTGTGAAGCCCGGGAGAAGCGCTGCCAGCCAATAGATGGGGTAAGTGCTCCGGACCTGACCGACCGACCGGGGGGGGAATGGTGGTGACACTGTTTGCTCGCCTCCCAAAAAAAATGTTTTTTGGTCAGGAGAAATGGCTTACCACTCATGAGCAATAGGACATCATGGGGCCCCCTGTGTCCCCGCCCACACTCAAGCCACACCCACACACAGCTCCACCTACATATTACACTGCCCACATTACATGTGTTTGTTACAGAATTTTCTTGAAAATATGCTCAAAATAAATGTTTATTAAGTTAAGAAAATAAAGAAGAATTTACTTACATTAAAGAAAGTGCAACAATGATAGGTTTCTAAATGAAGGTTTTAATAAATTAAAATAATATAACAGGTGTAACAAATGTCTTCTTAGCTGAACACTACCCCCTACACACGCCATACATTACCCCCTGCACACTTCATGTATTACCCCCTACACACTTCATGTACTGTATATACTGTATACACACTATATATAGATGCAGCGCCCTGGGGTTTAATCAGGGAGCTCCTCACCAAATTCATTGTCAGGAGTAGCTACTGCAGTCAATTGCTAGGGATTCAATGACTTCTTCCTAAGTTTGGCCTGGTTGTACTTTCCTCTTCTACCACCAGGTGGCCGGGCACTTGGAGGTATTCGATTGAGGACAACTCAAGGTAAGGTTATGGGTATATGGGGTATCTCAGCCAATGGGCAGGGGTTTTATTGAATCCCTTGGCCTGCTGGGAGAACCTATATATTCAGGTGGAGTCAGGTGATCTATGTTCTGTACCACCCAGACTGCTGTCTGGGTGGATGTGTGTTGTACGCCCCGGGCTGCTAGGCTGGAGATTGAGCCTATCCCGGGGGCATCAGGCTGCCAGGCTGTGCGAGGGCCTATCCAGAAGTAAGAGGGCAGCGCAGGGTTGGGACTGAGGCTTGCAGTCCAACCAAAAGTGCCAGCTCTGCCGGCCGGAGAATCTGTTGTGGTTGGAGGTAGAAGGGAAGCTGTCGCCACAAAGGGACCAATCGCCTTTACCAGGGACCACAGTGCGTAACTGAAGCAAGTACCGGAACAGTATTCTCACCGAACGGGCACGGTGGAGAATCGGGAAACTTCAGGCGGTGACCAAGTCAGGTACCCAACCAGCGGAGGTGACGCTTGCAGAGCAGCCTTGTGTGCCAAGCCAGGGACCGAGCCGGTTAGCAGGGGTGAAGCTTGAAGGTATCCGAAGTGCCAAGCTAGGGACCCAGCAGGGAAGCGTGGGTGATGCTTGAGGGAGATACCACCGCAAAAGCCTTGAGGAGCTCACGGGATTCAGAGTAGTGAATCAGAGCATCCGGTGAGAGACAAGGAGCTCAAGGGGCTGAAGAACTACAAGGAGAAGTTGTAGTACAGCTGAGAGAACTGTTACTTTGAGTTAGGAACTGTTTTAGTACTGTTGCCATAGGAGACAGCAATCCAGCACGTGCAGAAGTGGCCCCTTGCTGGGGCCTTTCCCTGTATGGCCGTCCTCCTGTTGAAGTCTCAGAGTCTGCCATTTGAAATTGCAATTACCTAAGGGTGTCTTGGCCCTAACCCTCTTTCCTTTGCAAAATATAAAAAGGACTGTCGAAGAAATAAAACCTCTTTTACATCTAAGAAGTGTCTGGCGCCCAATGACTTTTACCATCTTTGCGCCCACTATGCCTCACAACTAGGGATGAGCCGAACACCCCCCTGTTCGGTTCGCACTAGAACATGTGAACAGGAAAAAAGTTCGTTCGACGAACATGAATAATCAAAAGTGCTAATTTTAAAGGCTTATATGCAAGTTATTGTCATAAAAAGTGTTTGGGGACCCGGGTCCTGCCCCAGGGGACATGGATCAATGCAAAAAAACCTTTTAAAAACACCCGTTTTTTCAGGAGCAGTGATTTTAATAATGCTTAAAGTCAAACAATAAAAGTGTAATATCCCTTTAAATTTCGTAGCTGGGGGGGTGTCTATAGTATGCCTGTAAAGGGGCGCATGTTTCCCGTGTTTAGAACAGTCTGACAGCAAAATGACATTTCAAAGGAAAAAAGCCATGGGAATTCCCCACAGGGGAACCCCGAACCAAATTTTTTTTTAAAAATGACGTGGGGGTCCCCCTAAATTCCATACCAGGCCCTTCAGGTCTGGTATGGATATTAAGGGGAACCCCTGCCAAAATTTTTAAAAAAATTACGTGGGGGTCCCCCTAAATTCCATACCAGACCCTTCAGGTCTGGTATGGATTTTAAGGGGAACCCCGTGCCAAAAAAAGGCTCCCGCTCTTCTCTTCCGTAGGGAAGAGAAGAGCGGGAGCCTCCCCCCATGCCATGGGTGCGGAGCGGCCCGAGGAGAAGAAGATAGAAGACGCCGCGGAGGAGATGCTGGACGAGAACACCGGAGGAAGAACCAGAAGAGCCAGAAGAACCAGAAGAAGAAGATGAAGGAAGATAGAAGAAAGAAGAAGCATTTAAATAAAGGAATTGTCAAAAACTGTCTCTTGTCATTTTTAACATTTTTGACAGTTTTTTAGTGAAATGGTAGGGGTACCCCCTTACCATTTCACACAGGGGGGGGCCGGCATCTGGAGGTCCCCTTGTTAAAGGGGGCTTCCAGATTCTGATAAGCCCCCCACCCGCAGACCCCCACAACCACTGTCCAGGGTTGTGGGGATGAGGCCCTTTTCCTCATCAAAATGGGGTCAAGGTGTTTTGGGGGGCTATCCCAAAGCACCCTCCCAATGTTGAGGACATGTGGCCTGGTACGGTTCAGGAGGGGGGGCGCTCTCTCGTCCCCCCTCTTTTCCTGCGGCCTGCCAGGTTGCGTGCTCGGATAAGGGTCTGGTATGGATTTTTGGGGGGACATCACGCCGTGTTTTTTTTTTTTTTTGGCGCGGGGTTCCCCTTAAAATTCATACCAGACCTGAAGGGTTACTAAAGCATTACTAAAATCGCTGCTCCTGAAAAAACGGCCATTTTTAAAACTTTTTTTTGCATTGATCCATGTCCCCTGGGGCAGGACCCAGGTCCCCAAATACTTTTTATGACAATAACTTGCATATAAGCCTTTAAAATTAGCACTTTTGATTTCTCCCATAGACTTTTAAAGGGTGTTCCGTGGCATTCGAATTTGCCGCGAACACCCCAAATTGTTCGCTGTTCGGCGAACTTGCGAACAGCCAATGTTCGAGTCGAACATGAGTTCGACTCAAACTCGAAGCTCATCCCTACTCACAACCCACCACATGAAGGATGTCAGCTAACTTTGGCCTTGAAGGTTCCAATTAGACTGGAAGAGGTCAGAGATTCTGCTATATATATATATATATCAGTTCAGATGTACAATATGATAATTAAAAATGGGACGTGGCTTGGATGTAGAGCGCGGCAGACATCTGCTTGTGGAGCTCCTCACATCTTAACCAAATCCTGGCCGTTTCTCGTCGATTTTCAGCAGCTTTCTCCCTTCAGACTGCTCGGGAAACCTCCTGTGAGCTACAGGTCATGCCATCTAGGATCCGCTCCATGGGTCCACGATCCACGATGCAGGCTGCATGCCAAGCTAGCAGAGATGGAGGCTGACAGCATCTCTGAGAAACCAGCGTGTTCTCCAGACTGAACTTCCAACACAAATACACAGGTCACCCTGCAGGCTATTGAGCGTAGTAAGATCTCTCTCCTGGTCTGCATTGACCATCTGGTAGAAGAATGCAATTTAATCCAAAACTATCTTGATAAGATCAGATGTCACCAGACGGAAAAATAATCCCGCATTTCTGCCACTGAAGGCACCACTGCACAACATGCTGATCTCCTCCAATCTATCCAGTGTACAGTACAGTTACTGGCGGCTAAATCAGACAACGCTGAGAATAGACTGCGGCGGAATAATATCAGCGTGCTGGGCCTTCTGGAGGGATCTAAAGGAGAAAATCCAGCAGACTTTGCAGAAACCTTTTTCAAATCCATATTGGCCCTCACTGAAGTCTCCCAAACCTATGTGGTGGAGCGCGCTCACAGGGTTCCTACTGGAAAGGGTATGTAACTATGTAACTAGGAGCACTACCTAGGCCCTTCCTGGTCTGCTTTTAGAATTACAGAGAAACGGATCGGATCCTTAATGAGGCCGGAAACATCCCACACTGCCTTATAAAAATAACATGGTGCACTTCTTCCCTAAATTTTCCGCGGAGCTGCAAAAGAAGCGTAAGGCCTCATGTAAACAGACATTTAGGAGCAGTTGGGCATTTCCTGAACTCTCCTCTATATTATCTTATCAGTACATGAACATGGGGTAGTTTAAAGTCGTTCTAGGCAGTTGAGTTTAGAGGCTTTTTTTTCCTCGCTTTGGATTAAATTGCATTCTTCCACCAGATGGTCAATGCGGACCAGGAGAGAGGTCTTACTACTCTCAATAGCCTGCAGGATGACCTGTGTATTTATGTCAGAAGTTCAGTCTGGAGAAAACGCTGGTTGCTCAGAGATGCCATCAGCCTTCATCTCTGCTATCTGAGCAAGCAGCCTGTCAGCCAGCACCCTGAAAGAGCCTCTTCTCTCACTCCAGTGTGAAAGCCCGAGTGCTTTCACACTGGAGCGGTGCGCTGGCAGGATGCACAAAATAGTCCTGCCAGCCGCATTTATGAGGAGCTGTAGGAGCGGTGTATACACCGCTCCTAAAGCGCCCCTGCCCATTGAAATCAATGGGCAGCGCTGCCATACTGCCGGTAAAGCGACGCTGCAGTGCCGCTTTGTGGGTGATTTTAACCCTTTTTCGGACGCAAGTGGGAGTTAAAAGCGACCGGCTAGTGGCCGAATAGCGCCGCAATAACTACGGTACTGAGTAAACACTCTGTATGAGTGTGAAACGCGTCAGCTGTTGAGCTGTGTCACTCCAGCGGTGTCTCATGTACCCTATGATCCTATTTTACTAATAAAGAAGAATTCATCTGCTCATCCCGGTGTGCGACTGTCCAGATCTTCCTATCCTACTACATCAGTGTGAAAGTAGCCTGACTGTTCTACTACCTATAAACAATACAGTGCTGCTACTGCTACCCCTTCTTTGCCATTACTCTTTCTATTTTTTTACTACTACCCCTTCTTTACTACTACTACTACACTTATTACTTACTTACATACTTACTACTTTACTACTACTCTTTCTATGTTTTTACTACTACCCCTAACCTATTACCCTCTAATCCAGTGGTCTCCAAACTGCGGCCCGGGGGCCACATGCGGCCCTTTCCTTGCAATTATCTGGCCCTTGGGGCACCATTTCATCCACTGATACTAACAGTGGGGCATAATCCCCCCGAATGACACCAACGATGGGGCCCAATTTCTCCCTATGACACCAATGATACAAGAGAATAACCAGCTCTCCTAGGTTTGCGAAGAGGGGCCGTGCCACATCCATAAATATACAATGACTAAAGAGAAGGGGTTCCCCTAGCTGGATTTTGCCGGCACTTGCACAACAATTATATAAAGTATAAGGGTACAGACTCATATAAAAAAGCAATATTTTTATTTAAAGATTATCATGAGTTAAAAACATTGTAAACATTGAAAACAACGGTAACATTGGGTAAACACAGTTCAAGAAAATTTGTGGTTGTGTTCCGCTAAACGATGATGTTTGGAAGATGGGGACTCTTTTCAGGCCCAACGCGTTTTCGGGGGTTGAAAAGAGGGATTCATCTAAATTAATTAAAGAGCGTAGTGGATAGATTACCATACAAGTTTATATGTGGATATCCATCTATAGGTTAAATGATCTGTTGATCACCTACCTGTGATGTTAACGTGTCTGCCGGATGCTGGGATCTGTGGCTGGTCAACTTGAGACAATTCCCAATTACAGGTATTCATCTATCTCCTTGGTTTTTTTTTTTGAAACCATCTACCTATGTTTTTTTGTTTTTCTAAAAATCTATGGCCATTCATACTAGCCTTTTTTCCCCGCTCTTTGTTATTACTTGTTGCCTCTCAAACTTAAGTACATTCATGCCTATATGACTTGTTGCTTTTCCAATTCAAATACATCCTTGCCTGTAGATATAACTTAGGCGCACCCTGTGGATGTGATATTGTGATCTCCCTTACAGGATGTGCAAAACCGGCAAAATCCAGCTAGGGGAACCCCTTCTCTTTAGTCTATGACACCAATGATGGGGCACTATTCCTCCCAATGACATCAACAATGGGGCACAATTACTTCCACAGATACTAAAGAAAGGGCATTGTGATTTCCCACTGACATCAGGACCTGTTCTACGCCCAGTGATCACAGTCCGGCCCCCCTAATGTCTGAAGGACCGTAATCTGGCCCTTTGTTTCGAAAGTTTGGAGACCCCTGCGTCTAATCTACTATCCTTACACTGAGACTAAAGCTGCTCCAGTAACTCCTACCCCCAGCATTGCCCCTGCCCATTCTGAGGTATTCACTGCCACAACTACTAACCATACCCTACCACTGCCTATACTGGGCAAATCCAGTGCAGCTGCTCTTTTTCTGTATGTAACATAGACATGGACATAGAGTTGGACCTTGTGACATTTTATTTTCATCATGTAATTTATATTGCTGAAAGTTTATGGTTAAAGCTTGGAATAACTATGTTCACAGCTTTCAATCTGGAGCCAGAAAAGTCTTAAAAATATAAAAGATCAGAAAGATTTTTATTGTTTTACTGGAAATACAAGAAATCAGGCAGCAAATGAAGCATTAACACCCTCTGTTAGTTACTGTGTGCCATTTATAAGTAATGCAACAATCCTCCAGCAGGAGGGCGCTATGCAACAGCAATCAATACAAAGTCATTAGCATTAAAATAATAAAATGATTGGTTTGATCAGACACAATAGAACTCATTGCATTTTATTTGAAATGTGGATGAAATTAATTTCTAGTAAATGAACTGAGCAAAGCACAATGTATGTCTACATGAGCAGAAAGGATGGAGATTGGAGGGGGGATTACAAAACAGGATTAAAGAATCTTCTCCTCTTCGTCCACTATGGCCATTTCACAAAGCCTGGGTATGGACACGTGGGACAGGCGGCTCCTCTGTCGTGGGATTCTTCAGTTTACTATGACAGACGTGAGATGGAGGTTTTTCATGGCCAAGTATGGGATCCCCATTATGGGAAAGCAGACTGCAAAGGAGAGAAGATTTCCGGTATGTAATTGTATGTTGATCTTGTCTTTCTCAAACTGGAAGGAAACCTGTAAGAAAAGAGGGTGACCAGTTTCAGCTTGCTGGGCTATGAAAAGTCAATGGGGTTGATTTACTAAAAGCAAATAGACTATGCACTTTGCAAAGTGCAGTTGCACTCTGTAAGACCAGTTGCTCCAAAGCTTAGGAACTTGAGCAAAAGCTCTGCTGAGTTCCATCAACCAATCATATGCAAGCAAAAATTCAGTTTTTTTTCATTTTCCTTGCATGTGATTGGGTATTCTTTGCAAAGTTAAGCTTTACCTCATTTACTAAGCTCTGGAGCAACTGCACTTTGCCAAGTGCACAGTCTATTTGCCTTTAATAAATCAACCTCAATGAGTTGAAATTTGAGCCAAAGATAAGGGGATTATTGCGGTGCCAAAAGAAAACTAAAGTACATAGAATATAAAAGTATAATATTTTATTAACACAGTTTAAAAAGGATTTATACAATGTTATATATCAAAGGTGGGCAACAAACTAAGAAGGATTAAAACCAATTTGTAGCAATGATTGCTACAAATTGGTTTTAATCCTTCTTAGTTTGTTGCCCACCTTTGATATATAACATTGTATAAATCCTTTTTAAACTGTGTTAAAATATTATACTTTTATATTCTATGTACTTTAGTTTTCTTTTGGCACCGCAATAATCCCCTTATCTTTGGCTCAAATTTCAATTCTATATCTATTGGGATGAGGTGCCGTATTGTACCGAGGACCACCCAGTCACTTTAACCCCAATGAGTTTTGGCTGTAGAGACAAAGGGGGTCATTTACTAAGATTAATTCACTGCGCTGGTTCAGACCTTAATTGGTGCGCTGGATAGATCCTTAATCCAGCGTGTGAACCGGCGCACACACAGGAGTACCTACACTTGAGAATGTTTCTAGCGCGATGGGATCGCGCTGGTTCTCGGCGAGGTACATCTCGCGCTCACTGCAATAGGAAAAACACATCTTCCTACTAAAGCAGCGAGAGAAAAACCGGTCTTCTCCCACTGTCCGGTTCTTCTGTCGCTGTCCGGTTCTTTTCCGCTCCGGTTCTTCTGCCAGGCACCTCCGCTATCTTCTGCTCTTTTGCCACTCTTTTGCTAGCGGTGGCCCGGACTTCTCCCGCTGTCCAGTTCTTCTGTCGCTGTCCAGTATCTTCTGCCGGGCTCCCCCGCTATCTTCTTCCAGCTCTTTTGCTAGCGGTGGCCCGGTCGTCTTGTTCTTCTTCGTTGTCGTCGCCGCCGTCTTCTCCCCTCTTCTCTTCTTCCGATGTTGACACGACGCTCTCTCCCTCTGTACTGCCGTCTGCGAGGTGTGTGGTGACTTATATAGGCCCATTATGATGACACAGTCCCAGCATGCCCCAGGACTGTGCCGTCATATTGGGCGGGGTCACCCGGTGACATCACACGGTGACCACGCCCCATGCCTATATAAGTCGCCACACACCTCGCAGACGGCAGTACAGTGGGAGAGAGTGTCGTGTCAACATCGGAAGAAGAGAAGAGGAGGGGAGAAGACGGCGGCGACTATGATGACGACCACGATGACGAAGAACAAGATGACCGGCCACCGCTAGCAAAAGAGCATTGGCGTGGAGTTACCCCTCAAGATTGATACCAAACAGTGCTGGGCATTGGCGGGGATCCAAGTCGGATCCCCGTTCAATACGAGTCGGTACCCTGTCGGGTTGCTATGGAAATAGCAAACCGCAGCTAAACGCAACCGCAGCTAATCGCAACCGCAGCTAATCGCACTGTACAAATGCAGCTGATCGCAGTGCCTGGAGTGTTGAATTTCACAGAAAAAATAACATCCTTTTAACTGCGGCAGAATAGCCGTCCGTGTGAAAGGCGCCTTAGGGCCCTTTCACACTGGGGCGGGGGTGGCGACGGCGGTAAAGCGCCGCTATTGTAAGCCGTTTTACCCCCTGCTAGCAGCCGAGAAAGGGTTAAAAATCACCGCAAAGCGCCTCTGCAGAGGCGCTTTGCCGGCGGTATAGCCGAGCTGTCCCATTGATTTCAATGGGCAGGAGCGGTGAAGGAGCGGTATATACACCGCTCCTTCACCGCTGTGAAGATGCTGCTAGCAGGACTTTTTTTCCCGTCCTGCCAGCGCACCGCTCCAGTGTGAAAGCCCTCGGCACTTACGGGTCGGTTTACAGGCGCTATTATAAGCGCAATAGCGCCTGCAAACCGCGCCAGTGTGAAAGGGGCCTTAGGCCCCTTTCACACTGGGGCATTTTTCAGGCGCTATAGCGCTAAAAATAGCGCCTGAAAAATGCCCTAAAGAAGTGGCTCCATTCACTCCCGTGTGAATCCAGTGTGAATCGGGCTTAGCCAAAAAAATTTTTTTTTTAAGTTCCCACAAATAGAGCATTCTTTTGTTGGTATTTGATCACCTCTGTGGTTTTTTCTTTTGTTCAAAAAAAAAGAAAAGATAGATTTTTATAAATAATTTGGTATATTTTTGGATATTTTGATATTAAATTTTGCAAACGGGTAATTTTTCTCCTTCATTGATGTACGCTGATGAGGCGGCACTGATGGGCACTGATTGGTTACAAAGATAGGCAGCACTGCTTGGGACCACTGGTGGGCATTGATAGGTGGCACTGGTGGGCACAGATGGTTCAGAATTGCCTCTTCGGGACCAATGTCCCTTTTACCTAAGCCGGTGATCAGCTTTTATTTTTATAATATAAAAATAAACAATTACGGAGCTTTAGTTTACACCATGTGATCAGCCGTCATTGGCTGACAGCTAATCGCGTGGTAAGGGGCCGGGATCGGCCCTTACTTCGATCTGTGATCACCCGAATCTCAGTGACTCGGTGCCTCCTGCAGGGAGCACACGGAGAGCCCGTCCTATGACAGCCTCCCAGAAATTCAGGTCCACGCTGTGGCTGTAGTTTGGCTATAGCACAGACACCAAGTGGTTTGTAGAAAAACAGATGCAGATTTATAGGACTGGCCAAAAATAATGTTTAGAGTCAAAGGCAACTAATGACCTTCTATTAAAAGGTCTAAATGGGCCATTAACATGCATCACAATTGAACTTAGGAATGTGTCTTTGCAAAGTTACTGATTAAAATCCTCTCTTATTTTTGCTTGGGGATAGACTGCAGAGGGATTTGAAGTTTTTTGGGGATGTCTACACTCCTGATAGGGTGAAGGCACCTCCCAAATTTTGCCAATTTCTCATTCAAAATTATTCGCTTCCTGTCACATAGCCAAACAGGAAGTGATGGTAAAACCCTACCAATGTATGTCCTTGGGGACACACAGGTCTAAACAGTTTCCCCATTCGAGAAATTGCACTCTAGCATTTTGCCATGTACATCCCAAATTATTATGTGTCTTGGGGTTTATTTACTAAAAGGTAAATCCACTTTGCACTAGAAGTGCAGTTGCTGGAGATCCGGGGGGGACATGCAAGGAAAAGAAAAAAACAGCATCTTTGCCTCTACATGGCTGGATGATAAAATCACCAGTGCTTCCCCTCTGATTTTCATCAACTACACTTGTATTGCAGAGTGGATTTGCCTTTAATAAACCCCAAAATACCTAATAATTTGGGGTGTACACAACAAAGTGCTAGAGTGCAATTTGCATAATGGGGACACTAGTTAGATTGACCTGTGTGTCCCCAAGGAAAAATATTATTAGGGTTTTACTCTCACTTCCTGTTCAGCTATGTGACAGGAAGCTAAGCCAATTTTAAGAAAAGGGACACAAAGCCCAACCTTACAAAAAATAAAAATTAAAAATAAAGATCTTGATTTCCCTCAAATGTTTACAATTAGAATAGGATTGTCTTCAGCTTGATTTTAGTTCAGTGATCTAAATCAGTGCTTCTCAACCCTGTCCTCAAGTACCCCCCAACAGGCCATGTTTGCAGGTTTTCCTTCATCTTGCACAGGTGCTTTAAATCAAAGTCAATGGCTTTGTATTTTGGACAGCTATTTTAGATAAGATAAAATTTCCTAAACATGTCCTGTCGGGGGGTACTTGAGGACTGAGGCTGAAAACCACTGCTCAAAGTGAAAATTGAATACTTACCACTCTGAAATGTTACTTTCCTGACGCCTCCATGGCAGCACACACTGGGTTGTGACTCCGTCCCCACAACCTGACAGGATTGGTTAGCTTGAAGGGGAGACACCCCGCTGCATTCTCTTTTTTATCCTCACCTGACAGATTGGGATAAGCAAGCTTGCTCCTGTTATCAAGATTAAAGAAAAAGCCTCTTACCGCACTCGCCCCAGCAGGTTCAAGCCTCTCCTGTTTGGAAGCCCCTCCTGTACAGTGTCTAAAGGAGCTTCTATGGAGGGAACCCCCGGTCTGGTGGTCTCAAGGGGCGTCTGGACGTCTGGCACAGTAAGCTTTAAAGAAGTTTCATATACTGCAGTGGTCTCCTTTCTTCTTTGCCTGTACCCCTTTTCTGTCAATATAAGTTTTTTCCCCTGCTTAGGGGGATTGCTGGCACTTGCGGTCCACCGCTGTGGAACCGTCATGGCCGCCGACACTCCTCCTCTGCTCTGCAATTGTGCTCAGAGCGAAGTACTGCCTTGAGAAGGTTATGCCCTTCTCCAAGATGGCGTTGAGGTGTTCAGGAACGCTCTGCGCATGCGCGGGAGCGTCATTTTGCCGCAACGGCGGCGCCAAATATAAAAACACACTCATTCTGTGTTTTTTTGCTAAGGATTTCTAAAAAGAGCTGGATTTTGCCGTATGTTGCTCTGCTTTGCCAGAAAACAACTCAGCAAGCCCAGGTAAGTTGGATCATCTATCTAGACTGTCTAGTGTATTTAAAAAAAACAAAAAAGAAAGGGAATTTAAAAAAAAAAAAGAATATATATATTTTTTTCTTATTTACTCTTCAGACTTCCTGTCACTATCACTATGGAGACCACTGCCCGCGCAGACCACCATCAGCAAACGAGGTAAGAGGCCATCCGTCATTGGTAAGTATTGAAGAAGGGGAGAGAAAAAGAGAGCGGAACCACTAACGTTGCGTTTTTGGCAGCCCTACCAGGTCAAGAGCCGCAAGTTCCAGGCGTGAAGGGAGATCAAGTCATGCGTCAAGCAAGAAGTCTCGCAGAAGCCGTTCAAGATCTTCCCGCCACCAAAGACATAGCTGCTCACGTCACAGCCGCTCACGACGCAGCGGCTCCCGTCATAGTCGGTCGCACCGCAGACGGTCACCTTCATCCCACCGCCAGAGCCGCCACACCCGTCCTGCAGCAAAAGCTTGCTGGGTATGCGGCGCGCCAGCCTTGCCAGATAAACTAGTCTGCAGATCGTGCTTCAATGAAGCAGCAAAGGACAAAGAACTAGACGCTAGAGTGGCTACGGAGCTCAAAAGAGAATCCATAAGGGAGACAACGGCACCACTAATGGATAGCCCTACGCCCAGCACATCGGTAGCGGATGACCATCAGCCCCAGGCATCAAAACCCTCCTCAGGAGATGAAGATCAGGACATGTCAGCAGGTTTTGATTTCTCCCTTGTACAGCCTTTCGCAAAGTCAGTTAAAGAAGTGATAGGCTGGGAAGAAGATAAAGTGGAACCGCAGAAAGTTCGGAATTATTTCCCAAATTTAAAAAAGAACCAGGGAATTTCCCTTTTATAGGTGAACTGGAGGATCTAATTAAAGATGAGTGGGAAAGATCTGATAAGCGGGCCAGTCTCACCAACAGACTGACAAAGATGTATCCTCTGAAGGAGTCAAAAGTCAATTCATTGACGAACACCCCAGTAGTTGACTCCTCCTTGATGCATCTGGCACGGCATGTCACTCTGACTATTGAAGAGGCGGTTTCCTTTCGGGATGTTCTGGATTGGAAATTGGATCTGGAATTAAAGAAAGCATACTCCACTGCTGGGGGTGCTTGCAGACCAGCAATTACCACAGCAGCAGTGGCTAAAGCCATATCAGGTTGGGCAACCAGGGTGGAGAAGGATCTCCAAGACAGTACTGAAGTAGACAAAATAATATCTTCTCTTCAGGAGATCAAGTTGGCAGGCGACTTTGTGGCAGAAGCTTCAGTGGATATTATAAGATCCTCGGCGAGATCAATGCTAGCCTCAGTCACGGCAAGAAGGGCCCTGTGGCTGAAACCATGGATGGCCGATACTGCATCTAAAACAAACTGGTGCAGTATTCCATCTGATGGCTCAAACCTGTTCGGGTCTAAATTGGACATCGTTATCTCGAAGGTAACAGGAGGGAAGTCGGGATTAATTCCCTCAGACAGGAGACCCAAGGCCCAAAAGGGTCCATCCTTCAGGCGCAACCTTCCTGAGAAATATAAGGAAGCTAGATCCTACCATCCCGGTGGGGAGTTTAGAAGAGACTGGAAAAACACAAGACCTTCCTTCCTAAGGATGCAGAAGTCCAAGCCTACCCCGGCAGGGGAGCAGCAGAAGTCTTTTTGAGGGTTCGCCTGCCCACCCAGCACAGGTGGGCGCCAGGCTCAAGGACTTCCTACAGATTTGGTCAAGCCATATAAAGGACCCGTGGACTTTTTCCACAATCCATTTTGGACACAAGTGGAAGTTTATGGGCAAACTTCCGAAAAATCACTTCCAATCAACAAGACTGCCATCTTCACTAATCAAGAGGAAGTTACTATTAAAATATATAGTGGAATTGAAAGAGAAAGGGGCAATCCTGGAGGTTCTATCAGATCAAAAGGGGAGGGGGTTCTATTCCCCACTATTTTTGGTAAAGAAGAAGACCGGAGACTTACGCCCTGTATTGGATTTAAAAAATCTCAACAGGAACATAAAAATAGAGGCCTTCAAAAACATGTTAGCCGATTACCAGACTCGAGAGACTCTTTCGAACAACGAATGGTCTCTGAGTCTCCAGGCCTTTTCTCTTCTTATGGAGACATGGGGAGTGCCAGAGATCGACTTAGCAGCCACACCTGCGAATACGAAGTGTCGGAGGTTTCTGTCCAGAGCATCGTTCCCTTCAGCCGAAGGGATAGATTGTCTAATTCACTCATGGAACTTCAAGTTGGGGTACATATTCCCGCCAACTCCGTTAATTGCGAGATTCCTGTCCAGGCTTCGGAGATCTTCAGCCACGGTAATCGCGGTAATTCCTCTTTGGCCGAGAAGACCATGGTTCACGACCCTATTGCAGCTTAGCCTTCAACCTCCAATCCTTCTTCCGGTAACTTCGGATTTGCTATTTCAAGGCCAATTTCTACACCCAGCTCCAGGGAAGTTGCATCTGACGGCATGGAAGTTGAAAGGGTTAGGTTAGGGGAACAAGGCTGCTAACAGGAAGTAATATCAACTCTGATGCAAGCCAGGAGAAGTACCACCAACACCACCTATACAAGAATTTGGAACAAATTCTTTACCATGGCACAGCAGAAGGGATGGGATCCTATTGCTCCAGAACCCTCTCAAATCCTAGAGTTCCTCCAGTCAGGAATCAACAAAGGTCTAAGTTCAAGTACCCTTAAGGTACAAGTATCCGCCTTGTCGGCCAAAACAGGCACTAGATGGGCATTACATCCGCTGGTAATCCAATTCCTGAGAGCCTGTCTGAAAATCAAACCTCCCAAGAAACCAGCTTTTCCATCATGGGATCTCTCAGTAGTTCTCGATGCCTTCCCCAATCCTCCTTTTACTCCATCTGAATCAATCTCTCTGTGGGATCTGACTCTAAAACTGTCTTTTCTCATTGAAATTACATCAGCAAAGAGGGTATCTGAAATCCAAGCACTGATGGCATCAGAACCTTACTTAGTATTCTTTCCTGATAAAGTAGTACTAAGACCTTCAAACTCACTTCATCCCGAAGGTAGCAACTTCCTTTCACTACAACCAAGACATTGTCTTACCATCCTTTACTAATGATCAAGGTGAACCTCATCCTCTGGATGTTAAAACAACCATCATTAGTTACCTGGAGGCTACAAATCCTTTTAGGAAGACGGATACCCTCATGGTCATTCCACATGGAAACAGACGAGGTCAAGCGGCTACTTCACGTACTATCGTCTCCTGGTTAGTCAAGTCCATCAAGAAGGCATCACCTGGCAATTCCCGAAGGCATCAGGGCTCACTCGACCAGGGCAGTGGCTACCTCCTGGGCAGCGTATTGCAGGGTTTCACCGGAGACGATTTGCAAAGCAACAACTTGGTCCTCCAGACATACTTTCATTTCTCACTATAGAGTGGATTCTGCTCACTTGGCTATGGCAGACTTCGGTAGATCCGTTGTTAGAGCCAATTCTTCCGCATTATAAGGAATAAATATTATTTTCTTGTACCCTCCCGACTGGCGAGTTATTTCCCAGTGTGTGCTGCCATGGAGGCGTCAGGAAAACGGAAAATTGTATACTCACCTTTCCGTAGTTTTCCTTTCCTGACGCCTCTCCATGGCAGCACACAAATTCCCACCCTGTTTTTTGGTGATATATTTACAGAGAATGCAGCGGGGTGTCTCCCCTTCAAATTTATAGCTAACCAATTCTGTCAGGTTGTGGGGGCGGAGTCACAACCCAGTGTGTGCTGCCATGGAGAGGCGTCAGGAAAGGAAAATTACGGAAAGGTGAGTTTACAATTTTCCGTGTTCCTGGTCACTATCCATGGCAGCATACGCACAATCCATGCATGTGCTACCATGAAGGCACCAGGAAAGTAACTTAAAACTAAAAAAAAAAAAAAAAAAGGGATTTGTCCAAGACATGCCAATCAGCCTAGTTAAGCTGCAGCTGGGAAATTTGTTGCATGAAAAGAACACACAAAACATAAAAAATTTGAAACTATTTTATTGGTCCAAAAAAAACCAGGACTTGGAAAAGAAGCAAGGTAAGCAAAATACACACATGTTTGTTAATTTGAGACACTAACAGAATATGTTTGAGGTTTGACCCTTTTGCAGTGTAAATTAACAGGAGTTAAAAGGAGTTCACCCACAAATGGACATCTATTAAGGATTAAAACAACATTAGGCACAACATCTTGAGAAAGAATTTTAAAAATAAGGCAGCACAGACAGTTAAATCAAAGTGAACAACGTAAAAACAACAAAAATTGCCTACATAAAAAAGATTTCATGGTAAAATAACCACCACCCAAAAAAAAAAACAACAAACCAAAGTAACAAATAAATTGCATAAAAACACATCTGTTTTGCAACAACATAAAAAAAATACAAATAAAAACGACATGTGTTAGAAAGTTGATAAGGACACCCAAATGTACTCTTTTGGCATAGTTCACACCAGTGCTTGCAGTTCCAGAAAAAAAGTAGAACATGCTGCATTTTTTCTGCACTGGACTGTACTGAAAAGCTGTAAAACGCATCAAAAACGCACTGGAATGCACTTGTCCTTATTTAAGGTTAAGAAAAAAGAAAGGGGAAAAAAAGCACTGGACTGCATCAAAAACGCACCAAAAACGCACTGGAACGCATCAAAAACGCGCATGCAGAAAAGCACCTGGAACGCGTCCGGACTGTGTTTCTATGGTGAGAACTGGCCCTAAGGGCCCTAAGGGCCAGATCACACCATAGAAACGCAGTCTGGATGCGTTCCAGGTGCTTTTCTGCATGCACATTTTTTATGCGTTCCAGTGCGTTTTTGGTGCATTTTTGATGCAGTCCAGTGCTTTTTCCCCCCCTCTTTTTTCTTAACCTTAAATAAGGACAAGTGTGTTTCAGTGTGTTTTTGGTGCATTTAGGTGCTTTCCAGTGCGTTTTTGATGCATTTTACAGTGTTCCAGTACAGTCCAGTGCATAAAAAATGCAACATGTTCTACATTTTTTTCGGGAACTGGAAACGCACTGGAACTGCAAGCACTGGTGTGAACTATACCATTGAAAACCATATAAACTACTTTCCGTGCATTTTTGATGCAGAAAAAAAAACCCACTGGGCTGCATGTGGTGTGAACTGGCCCTTAAGGAATAAAAGTTATTTGAAACTACTCGCGGCTATAATGAAATGTCGGTCCGGCAATACACGTAAAAGTTCATTGATAAAAACAGCATTAAGAAAAAAAACAAAATTAAGAAAAAAAATGTGTGGGGTTCCCCCGAAATTCCATACCAGACCCTTCAGGTCTGGTATGGATATTAAGGGGAACCCCGCGCCAAAATAAAAAAAAAATGACGTGGTGGGCCCCCTCAAAATCAATACCAGGCCCTTCAGGTCTGGCATGGATTTTAAGGGGAACCCCGCGCCAAAATAAAAAAAAATGGAGTGGGGTCCCCCTAAAAATCCCTACCAGACCCTTATCCGAGCACGCAACCTGGCAGGCCACAGGAAAAGAGGTTGGGACGAGAGAGCGCCCCCCCTCCTGAACCGTATCAGGCCACATGCCCTCAACATTGGGAGGGTGCTTTGGGGTCCCCCGCAAAGCACCTTGTCACCATGTTGATGAGGACAAGGGCCTCATACCCACAACCCTTGGCCGGTGGTTGTGGGGGTCTGCGGGCAGGGGGCTTATCGGAATCTGGAAGCCCCCTTTAACAAGGGGACCCCCAGATCCCGGCCCTCCCCCCTGTGTGAAATGGTAAGGGGGTACCCCTACCATTTCACAAAAAAACTGTCAAAAATGTTAAAAATGACAAGGGAGAGTTTTTGACAATTCCTTTATTTAAATGCTTCTTCTTTCTTCTATCTTCTTTCTTCTA
This sequence comes from Lithobates septentrionalis, assembly GCA_037952835.1. Lineage (NCBI taxonomy): Eukaryota > Metazoa > Chordata > Amphibia > Anura > Ranidae > Lithobates > Lithobates septentrionalis. Next base: position 19,430 of record JBBDGP010002677.1, on the reverse strand, counting down.
TCTTCCTTCGGTTTCTTCCTTCATCTTCATCTTCTTCTTCTAGTTCTTCTGGTTCTTCTGGTTCTTCCTCCGGTGTTCTCGTCCGGCAACTTCCTTCGCGGCGCTGGCGCCTTCTTCCCTTTGTCTTCTGGGCCACTCTGCATCCAGCATGATGGGAGGCTCCCGCTGTGTGACGCTTCTCGTCTTCTGACGGTTCTTAAATAACGGAGCGTGGGGCCACCCGGTAACCCCGCCCCCCACTGACGCACGGGGACTTCCCCGAAGCTTTCCCCGTGACGTCAGAGGGGGCGGACAGGGAAGTCCCCGTGCGTCAGAGGGGGGCGGGGTCACCGGGTGGCCCCGCCCTCCGTTATTTAAGAACCATCAGAAGAGGAGAAGCGTCACACAGCGGGAGCATCCCACCATGCCATCATGGATGCGGAGCGGCCCGAGGAGAAGAAGGGAAGAAGACGCCGCTGAGAAAGATGCTGGATGAGAACACCGGAGGAAGAACCAGAAGAACCAGAAGAACCAGAAGAAGACGAAGATGAAGGAGGATACCGAAGGAAGATAGAAGAAAGAAGATGGAAGAAAGAAGATGGAAAGAAGAAGACTTTAAATAAAGGAATTGTCAAAAACTGTCTCTTGTCATTTTTTAACATTTTTGACAGTTTTTTTGTAAAATGGTAGGGGTACTTTTGTACCCTTTTACCATTTCACATAGGGGGGATGGGATCTGGGGGCCCCCTTGTTAAAGGGGGCTTCCAGATTCCGATAAGCCCCCTGCCCGCAGACCCCCACAACCACCGGGCAAGGGTTGTGGGGATGAGGCCCTTGTCCTCATCAACATGAGGACAAGGTGCTTTGCGGGGGACCCCAAAGCACCCTACCAATGTTGAGGGCATGTGGCCTGGTACGGTTCAGGAGGGAGGGCGCTCTCTCGTTCCCCCTCTTTTCCTGCGGCCTGCCAGGTTGCGTGCTCGGATAAGAGTCTGGTATGGATTTTTAGGGGAACCCCACACCATTTTTTAAAAAAATTTTGGCGCGGGGTTCCCCTTAAAATCCATACCAGACCTGAAGGGCCTGGTATGGATTTTGAATTTTGGGGGGAACCCCACGCATTTTTTTTTCTGAATTTTGTTTGTTTTCTTAATGCTGTTTTTATCAATGAAGGGCACCCCACGTCATTTTTTTTATTTTGGCGTGGGGTTCCCCTTAATATCCATACCAGACCTGAAGGGCCTGGTATGGATATTGAATTTTGGGGGGAACCCCACGCATTTTTTTTTCTGAATTTTGTTTGTTTTCTTAATGCTGTTTTTATCAATGAAGTTTTTTGTTTATTGCCGGACCGACATTTCATTAGAGCCGCACAAAGTGAACCAGCGTAAAAAAAAGTCTAGAGGTGCGCCCGTTCAACCAATGCAAATGCTTTTACGTTGCCTGACATTTACTAATATTTTGCCGGCTCAGTGAACCAAAGTATTTGAACAAGCGCAAATGCCGTTTGAGCATGTGCAATGCATAAATTCACCTCCCTCGGTTTAAATGTATTTGCTGGCGCTGCCGGCCTGTTCAGAGAAAGTCACTTTCTCGTTCTATTTTGGCCATATTTGTGACTTGGGCAGTTAGTACCACACTTCCCCACATCACCCCCATATTATTGGCACTTTCAGCTTGTTTAAATTTAAAGTTAAAGATGCCGTGCACCAGGTCTATAGTGGCGTACAGATCACCTCTTCCCGTGCGCCGGGAAGAGAATAGTAAATGAGGGATCGCGCTGTGTTACCGGCGCAAATGCTTTGTAAATACAAAAATGTAATTTGCGCATCGGTGTGCACTGCAAGTCATGGCGCAAATGCTTTGTAAATCAGCCCCAATGTCTTTTTTTTTCTTCCACTCCTCTTATTCTAAATGGTCTTCCGGGCAAATCTGAGGCTTAACTTCATAGTACGCTCCATGTGAATTGCACGCTATATGCCAGTACTAACTGTTTTATGTTATTTGCTGATCACACTGTTCTCACATTATTTGATTAGTCTGTATTTGCCATTTCATGTTGCTGATTGGTATATCTACACCAATCTATAGATATCTATATCTTTATCTAAAACTCAATAAAAAAATGATTGAACTGAAAATCTTCTTAAAGCAGTAGTAAAGACCATTTTTTAAACTTTTACCTACAGGTAAGCCTATAATAAGGCTTACCTGTAGGTAAAAAGAACATCTCCTAAACCTGTACGGTTCAGGTGATATTCCCCTTGCACTGAGCCGCTGACTTCAGCGGCGCATGCGCTCCGGGGATTATCGGCTGAAAGTCCGGCAGACGCCGGACCTTGCCGGAAAGAAGACATTGCGGCTCCGGCCACTCACAGCGCCGGAGCTGCGATACCCGGAAGACACGGCGAGGGAAAATGTCAGCTCCCTCGGCATGGACCGGGTAAGATACCGACGTCTCGTTCTAAGGTAAGTATTTCATAATGAGCTCATTATGCCTTTTCCCTTACAGGTGTAAAAAAAAAAGAAAAAGTCAGCGTGTTTACTACCACTTTAAAATACATCATAAATAACACACACTTCTACAGAAGCACATAGGTCACATGGGGCATGGTGGAAAACTGATTACCGACAGCGAGCTTCGAGAAGTGACAGTTCCCCCCTCCCCTCCCCAATTCTCTGGAAATTAATCCTTCTTAAGAAAGCCTGATAAAGCTGTGGGCGGAGCCTGGCAGGATCTGGCAGCCAATGGCGGCTCAAGCAGCTACCTAGGAAGTCTGCAGGCATAGAAAAATCCCACATTAACCTGAGAACTGACACAATGGTAGCACAAAGCTGTCCTGTAACCACAGCTGGGTGTGGGAGCAGGAGGATTACATAGACACTGGAATTTCCTTTATACAGGTGGAAAGTCAAAAAATTAGAAAATCATCAAAAAAGTTAATTTCTTTCAGTAATTCAATTCAAAAAGTAAAACTCATATTTTATATAGATTTGTTACACACAGGGTGATATATTTCCAGCATTTCTTTCTTTTACTTGATGATTATGACTTACAGCTAGTGACTTACAGCTAGTGACAACCCAAAATTCAGTATCTCATAAAATGAGGAAATTGTGAAAAGTTGAATATTGTAGACTCATGGGGGGTTATTTATGAAAGGCAATTCCACTTTGCACTACAAGTGCACTTGGAAGTGCAGTCACTCTAAATCTAAGGGGTAGATCTGAAATGAGCGGAAGCTCTGCTGATTTTATCATCCAATCATGTGCAAGCTAAAATGCTGTCTTTTATTTTCCTTGCATGTCCCCCTCAGATCTACAGCGACTGCACTTCCAAGTGCACTTGCAGTGCAAAGTGGATTTTCCTTTAGTAAATAACCCCCATGGTGTCACACGCTAATAAGGTAATTAAATCAAAACACCTGTAAAGGTTTCCTGAGCCTTTAAATGGACTCTCATTCTGGTTCAGTAGGTTACACGATCATGGGGATTGTCCAAAAGGCAGCCATTGACACCCTCCACAAGGAGGGTAAGTCATAAAAGGTCATTGCTAAAGAAGCTGGCTGCTCACAGAGTGCTGTTTCCGAGCATATTAATGGAGAGTTGAGTGGAAGAAAAAAGGTGTGGTAGAAAAAGGTGCAGAAGCAACACTGATAACCACAGCCTTTAGAGGATTATGAAGCAAGGGCCATTGAAGAATTTGGGGGGGGGGTCACAAGGAGTGGACTACGGCTGGTATCAGTGCTTCAAGAGCCACCACACACAGACTTATCCAGGACATGGGCTACAACTCTCGTATTCCTTCTATCAAGCCACAACTGAACCTGAGACAAAGTCAGAAGCATCTTACCTGGGCTAAAGAGAAAAAGGACTGGACTAGTGCCTTATGGTCAAAATTCCTATTTTCAGATGAAAGTAAATTTTGCATCTCATTTGGAAATCAAGGTCCCAGAGTCTGGAGGAGGAGTGGAGAGGCACAGCATCCAAGTTGCATGAGGTCCAGTGTGAATTTTCCACAGTCAGTGATGATTTGGGAAGCCATGTCTGCTGGTGTTGGTCCTCCTGTGTTTTATCAGGTCCAAAGTCAGCGCAGATCTCTACCAGGAAATTCTAGAGCACTTCATGCTTCTCTCTGCTTACCAGCTTTATGGAGATGCCGATTTCATTTTCCAGCCTGGTCACATGATCATGGTATCACTGTTCTTGAATGGCCAGAAAACTCGCCTGACCTAAACCCCATAGAGAATCTGTGGGGTATTGTCAAGGGGAAGATGAGAGACACCAGACCCAACAATGCAGATGAGCTGAAGGCCGCTATCAGAGGAACCTGGGCTTCCATAACACCTCAGCAGTGCCACAGGCCGATCCCCCTCCATGCCACGCCGCACTGATGCTGTAATTCATGTAAAAGGAGTATTGAGTGCATACTATACTGTACATGGACATACTTTTCACTAAGCCAACATTTCTGTATTAAAAATCCTTTTTTTATTGGTCTTTTGTAATATTCTCATTTTCTGAGATATTGAATTTTGGGTTTTCACTAGCTGTAAGCCATAATCATCCAAATTAAAAGAAAGAAATGCTTGAAATATATCATTTTGTGTGTAATGTGTCTATATAAAATATATGAGTTTCACTTCTTGGATTGAATTACTGAAATAAATTAACTTTTTGATGATATTCAATTTTTTTGAGATGCAGCTGTATATGAAAAACAACATATAGAAATGTATATCTATGACATATACCACAGCGCTGTACAGAGAACACCAAGCTAGTCAAGTCAGTCTCTGTACCAGAGGAGCTTACACTCTAATGTCCCCCCACCAGTCACACACCATAATTATTATACATATATTATACATATATAATTATACATACATATAGCTCTACCGCAGTGTTTATTACCCTCCCCCCCATGCTGTGAGGTAGGTTCTTGGCTCCTAAGGTGGCCATGGATTACCGACCGGTTCTGATGGCGGGTCGGAGTTCAGGTTTCCAACAGCAGAACATCATCCATATTGCAGAAAGTCCAAACACAACATGACGGCCATGGGCAACCCCATAGAATTCTTTATTTGGCCCCTAAATGATATTGTACTTTTCTCAATGCACAATCCATACAAAGATATATTCTACTATTTGTGAAGCCAATTCAGACTTTGTTCTGTTTCCAATGCTGCTTTATACATTGCCGTACTTCAATAGTCCCCCCAGACAGGATAATCACCTGCTGACCTCATCAATATTTGAATGCAATGCAATTTTACTTCAGATAAGAGCAGTACAGAAGATGTGTGTCCAGTCTTTTGAAGTATAAGAAGACAATGACTTTCCTGCACTGTGTCTCAGAGATGAACTAACACTGACTGAGGGACTATGGTAGAAACAGGGAGTGTGTAGCTAAGACTACACTAACCAGCACTAAACAGGAGGGGAGGATACAGGGAGATAGCAAATCACATAACTAAACAAGTTGTAGTGGCCCTAAATTACCATTATGCCGCGTACACACGAGCAGGCATTTCGTCGGACTGAACTCCGAAGGACTTTTCAACGGTGTTCCGACGGAGTTCTGACGGAGTTCCAACGAAACGGACTTGCCTACACACGATCACACCAAAGTCTGAATGATTCGAACATGAAGAGGTACGACCGGACTAGAAAAGGAAGTTCAATATCCAATAGTTGCCCTTGCGTCGTTTTCGGTCCGTCGGACTAGCATACAGACAATAGGAGTCGAGTCCATCAGAAAGATTTGAAACATGTTCTATTTCTAAGGTCCGTCAGATTTTTCGACAGAAAAGGTCCGATGAAGCCCACACACGATCGAATCGTGTTGAAAAGTCCGGTTGTGTGTACACGGCATAAGATGTCAGCATATAGCAGAACAGTAACCTGATATATTTCAGCACAACAACAGAAAAAATACACTTAGGTGAGACAGAACAAAACACACAACACTACATAATATCGGAATATATCATTTATTTCAATCGGTCCACATAATGCATGTAAATGTGCAAAAATCCAGCATGTCCCGTGTTCTACGCTGCAGCACATAAACATGAAGAAGTCACATGGGGATGAAGGGGGATTCATGTTCATGTAGTGGAATGTATCTTCCTGCAGGATGAGTGTGACCGGCCATGAGGAGAGTTCTGGTGGTGAAGGAGTTAAGAGATACATTTTTAGCAGAGAACTTCTACTATGTAACACCTGGCTGTGCCGTGTCCTCCCAATACTATGATCAGTAATGATAATTCCTGTGATATCATGTCATGTGATGTATAGTGCCCTATAGGATGTCATGCATCTCATGATGTATTGAAGGTCCTGATTCCTCTATATAGATCTTTATATCACTAAAGGGGTCACCAGCAGGAGGAAGGAGGTCCTGATTCCTCTATATAGATCTTTATATCACTAGAGGGGTCACCAGCAGGAGGAAGGAGGTCCTGGTTCCTCTATAGAGATCTTTATATCACTTGAGGGATCACCTGCAGGAGGAAGGAGGTCCTGATTCCTCTATATAGATCTTTATATCACTTTTTTTTTAAATTTGATAGTTTTTATTCATGGTTAAACACAATACATCACATTACTCAGTATACAAATTTCCAAACAATAATAAAACCTCTTAATACCCGATGTGGTGTATAAGTCCACACTATAAAGAGTACATTTCTGCTCCCCCCCCCCCCCCCCCCCCCTATTGCACCATTATATAGACCTTGTACCAAGCTCTTTTCCTTATATATAATCACCAGAAAAAGAAGGGACAGAAAAAAAAAAAAATCTTTCCTTTTCCTTTTCCTGTGCTTACATATTGCTACTACACCTATCTTAAGATCAACATCCTCCCTATCTTCTTCTTACTCTGTTTACTCCATAGGGTGGGCCACCTTCATCAGCCAGGGATTCCATATTTTTTTAAATTCTCTTAAATTTCCTGCCCTTACAAACACTGTCCTTTCTTTCCCTATTGTTTCCGACACTTCTCTACGCCAATCAACTACCGAAGGGGGTTTCTCAGCTTGCCATCTCTTGGTTATTCCCTTTCTTGCCTGATATAGGCATCTCCGCACTGCTTTTATTTTGTCCCTCCCATTACCCAGATTCCCCCCCACCCCTAGAATACATAACTTTGGATCTAGTTTAAGACTCAAATTGAAAAACCTATTTATATCCTCAATCACTTCCGTCCAGTAGCGGGATAATTTAGGACATTTCCATACCATATGTAACAAATCTCCATTCATTTGGCATCTAGGACACTTGGGATCTACTCTTCTCCCCCATTTAAACAGTTTTTGGGGGGTATAGTATGTTCTATGTAATAACATTAGGTGCGAAAATTTCTGAGCTGGTGAGACCGAGACCTGGTGGCCCCCCTTCAACACCTCCCTCCATTGGGCGTCCGATATTATCCCCAGGTCTCTTTCCCACTTCCCTCTACACCTAAGTTTATTTGGCCCTTCCCTGCTATTTTTAAAGATATGTTGGTAGAGTTCAGCTATTAATCCTCTTGATCCCTCAAAACTCTCTATCATCTGAGGGATGGGTGATTGGCTCCAGCTCGGGCCTTGTTCCCCAAACTGGACCTGTAGTGCATGCCTAATTTGGATATAACTAAAATATGACTGCTTCGGGACACCAAATTCTTCTTCTAGGGAGGCAAAGGATTTCAGCATATTACCATTATATAATTGCTCTAATTTAGTTATCCCCCTTACCTCCCAAGTTTTGATTTTTCCTATCTTTGTCAATTCTTGGAGATATTTGTTATCCCAAAGAGGCATACCTCCTGCTACCCCCTCCATATCTTTCAGACTTTTAATACTATTCCAAATTTTTAGCATTAGTTTAACTGTGGGAGTCCTATATACAAACGAGTTTGCCTCCAACACCTCCAGCGCCCGTCTGTGGGGTGCACCTGTAGTCAGTGCTGGGACAAGGTCATCTGGTGCCCAGGGCAAAGATGGCAAACTGCGCCCCCCCCCCCCCCCCCCGGTTGTAAAGAAGGAGCAACTTATAGTGGGACCCAGTGACACTAAGGCTCAGTTCACACCTAGGCATTCCGGATTGCTGTGATTCTGCCTGCAATTTCCAAATTGACGCACAGACACAGACGATTTTGTGGCAATTGTCCCTCAACAAATTGCGACAAAATTGCGGGACGCTTGTTGCCCAAAAGAAGCTCTGGAATACCTAGGTCATGAATGTAGCTTTATACACTGATCAGTGCTAATAATATGCACCGACACTGTACTAATGACAACGGCTGAGAAGGGGTTAATATCTAGGGGCATCCAAGGGGTTAATTGTGTGCCCAACAATGTGTAATGTGTGTACTGATTTTTACCATTGACTGGCTTGTTTATTTTCCCTGCTTTGCAAGCGAACATTTCCTTTGTATAGAGCCCTGTGTTGATTGTCAACACAGGGCTCTGGGCTGTGACACAGCCAGTCAATAGGTCCCGGCCATGAATCACTGGTTGGGATCTGCTGACATACTCCCACTGTGTCAAATCACAGGGGAGTAGGCGGGCAGGGGCATGTACCCGAAACCCTAAGCCTAGATTCACACTATAGCAATGTGAGAACCAGTGCGATTCCAGCGCCGGTTCCCGCATCGCATCTCTCCCGCAGGCAGTTCACGCTGCCCTCTGAGAACCGCTGCGGGTGTCAATAGAATGTTAATGACACCCCCGGATCGGTTTGCAGATTGCGGTGCGAACTGTGGATTCGGACAGGAATCAGATCGAATGGGTGAGACGGGTTGGCAAGTGGTTAATTACCAATGGTATTTGTAATATGCAGCATGAAGGGGTTAATGTGTATTATCAATGCTGCATTAGTTACAAGTGGCAGTTAATTAACCCCTTTGTGTTGCATTAGTGGCATCACTGATAATTAACTGCTGCAGTATGCAGGGGTTAATTAACACTGACACTGGTGCCACTAATGCAGCCCAAAGGGGTTAAATAACTGCCACTTGTCACTAATGCAGCATTGATAATACACATTAACTACCCTTCATGCATATTAAAAAAATACCATTGGTAATATATCAACCGCCCCCCAAAAAAGGAGTTAACAAATTCATCTGCAGATGGCTTACTTACTATTGCTCGGTTCCTCCTCCTCTAGATCACACTCGCTCCTGTCGAGAAACGTCCCCTATCTGATAGTGTCCGCCCTGTACTGCGCATGCGCACAAAGGAGACGCCGAAAGTCTCCGAAGATGAACGGCTGTTCAGGGCGGACCTTTCTCGTCGGAACAGCGCTGCGCCTGCGCAGTACAGGGCGGACAGCCCAACACCAGGGACAGATTAAGAGCAACATGGGCCTGGTGCTAAGGATTTTGGTGGGCCTTTTTATGAAAATAAATAAAATGAAAAACGCAAACAATTCTTTGTTGAATTAAATTAAAGAGAGAGAGGGGTGTGAGAGAGTGGTTGAGAGAGAGAGAGGGGGGGGGGGGTTATAGCGCGATAGGGGGGCTGAAAGAGTGGGGATGAGAGGGAGGGGAAAAGAGAGAGAAAGGCGTTGAATGAGAGAGAGGGGACGAGAGAGGGTGAAAGAGAGAGAGAGGGTGAAAGAGAGAGAGGGTAGTAGGAAAGAGGGGGTTGAAGGGGGCAAGATAGAGAACAGGGTGAAAGAGAGGGGTTGAAAGAGAGAGAGAGGGGGGTGAGAGTGAGGGGGTGAGTCTGTGGCATAGTACATTACACGGGGGGGAATAGCACAGTACATTACATGGTTGGCGCTACACATTACATGGTGGATACATGGATACAGCACATTTAATGGTGGGCGAAGCACAGCACATTACATGGCGGGCACAGCACATTACACTGTTGGCACTGCCCAATACAGCACATTACAAAGGTAGGCACAGTACATTATATGGTGGGCACAGCACATGACATGGTTGGTACTGCACAACACAGCACATTGCATGGTGGGCACAACACAGCACATGCACACGGTGGGCACAGGACCTTATATGGTGGGCACAGCACATGACATGGCGGGCACAGCTGAGCACATTACATGGTGGGCACTGCACATTACAAGTGGGCACTGCACAGCACATTATATGGTGGGCACAGCATACGATATGGTGGGTACTGCACATGGCATGGTGGGCACTGCACAGCACATGACAAGGTGGGCACTGCATGACACCACATGATATGGTGGGCACTGCATGACACAGCACATTACATTGTGAGCACAGCACATTAATTGGTGGACACCGCACATGACATGGTGAGCCCTGCATAGGGCATTCTATTGTGGGTACTGCACAGCACATGCCATGGTGGACAATTTACAGCACATTACATGGTAAGCACTGCATGGTGCAGCACATGACATGGTGGGCACAACACAGCACGACAGGGTGGGCACTGCACAGTAATTTACATGGTGGCCACTGCACATGACATGGTTGGCACTGCATGGCACAGCACATTACATTGTGGGTACAGTGCATTACATGGTGGGCACTGCATGGCACAGCACATGATGTGGTGGGCACAGCGCATTACATGGTGGGCCCTGAATGGCACAACACATTACATGGTGGGCACTGCATGGCATAGCACATTTCATGGGCAATGCAACTGCACATTACATGTTAGAAACTGCACATGACATGGTGGGCACTGCTGAACAGCACAGTACATTACACAGTGGTCACAACACACTACATGCTAGGCACACACATGGCAGGGTGGGCACAACACATGACATGGTGGGAACTGCACATGACATGGTGGGATCACTGCATGGCACATCACATTACATGGTGGGCACTGTACATTACTTGGTGGGATCACTGCATGGCACAGCACATGACATGGTGGGCACAGCACATTACATGGTGGGCACTGCACATGACATGGTGGGCACTGCACATGACATGGTGGGCACTGCACATGACATGGTGGGCACTGCAATGTACAGCACATGACATGGTGGGCACTGCAATGTACAGCACATTACATGGTGGGCACTGCACATTACATAGTGAGCACTGCAATGCACAGCAAATTACATAGTGGGCACAGCACATTACATGGGGGCACTACAATACACAGCACATGACATAGTTGGCACAGCACATCACATGGGGGCACTGCAATGCACAGCACATGACATAGTTGGCACAGCACATTACATGGGGGCACTGCAATGTACAGCACAGCACATTACATGGGGGCACTGCAATGCACAGCACATGACATAGTTGGCACAGCACAGTACATGGGGGGCACTGCAATGCACAGCACATGACATAGTTGGCACAGCACATTACATGGGGGGCACTGCAATGCACAGCACATGACATAGTTGGCACAGCACATTACATGGGGGGCACTGCAATGCACAGCACATGACATAGTTGGCACAGCACATTACATGGGGGCACTGCAATGTACAGCACATTACATGGGGGGCACAGCACATTACATGGGGGCACTGCAATGCACAGCACATGACATAGTTGGCACAGCACATTACATGGGGGCACTGCAATGCACAGCACATGACATAGTTGGCACAGCACATTAATGTGCTGTGCATTGCAGTGCCCCCATGTAATGTGCTGTGCCCCCCGTGTAATGTGCTGTACATTGCAGTGCCCCCATGTACATGGGGGGCACAGCACATTACATGGGGGCACTGCAATGCACAGCACATGACATAGTTGGCACAGCACAGTACATGGGGGGCACTGCAATGCACAGCACATGACATAGTTGGCACAGCACATTACATGGGGGGCACTGCAATGCACAGCACATGACATAGTTGGTACAGCACATTACATGGGGGGCACTGCAATGCACAGCACATGACATAGTTGGCACAGCACATTACATGGGGGGCACTGCAATGCACAGCACATGACATAGTTGGCACAGCACATTACATGGGGGCACTGCAATGCACAGCACATTACATGGGGGGCACAGCACATTACATGGGGGGCACAGCACATTACATGGGGGCACTGCAATGCACAGCACATGACATAGTTGGCACAGCACATTACATGGGGGGCACTGCAATGCACAGCACATGACATAGTTGGCACAGCACATTACATGGGGGCACTGCAATGCACAGCACATTACATGGGGGGCACAGCACATTACATGGGGGGCACAGCACATTACATGGGGGGCACAGCACATTACATGGGGGGCACTGCAATGCACAGCACATGACATAGTTGGCACAGCACATTACATGGGGGGCACTGCAATGCACAGCACATGACATAGTTGGCACAGCACATTACATGGGGGCACTGCAATGCACAGCACATTACATGGGGGGCACAGCACATTACATGGGGGGCACAGCACATTACATGGGGGCACTGCAATGCACAGCACATGACATAGTTGGCACAGCACATTACATGGGGGCACTGCAATGCACAGCACATGACATAGTTGGCAAAGCACATTACATGGGGGGCACTGCAATGCACAGCACATGACATAGTTGGCACAGCACATTACATGGGGGCACTGCAATGTACAGCACATTACATGGGGGGCACAGCACATTACATGGGGGCACTGCAATGCACAGCACATGACATAGTTGGCACAGCACATTACATGGGGGCACTGCAATGCACAGCACATTACATGGGGGGCACAGCACATTACATGGGGGCACTGCAATGCACAGCACATGACATAGTTGGCACAGCACATTACATGGGGGGCACTGCAATGCACAGCACATGACATAGTTGGCACAGCACATTACATGGGGGCACTGCAATGTACAGCACATGACGTGGTGGGCACAGCACATTACATGGGGGCACTGCAAGGCACATGACATGGTGGGTACAGCACATTACATGGGGGGCACTGCAATGCACAGCACATGACATGGTTGGCACAGCACATTACATGGGGGCACTGCAATGCACAGCACATGGTGGGCACAGCACATTATATGGGGCACTGCAATGCACATGACATGCTGGGCACTGGGCACAAGAGCACATTACATGGGGGGAAGCAGCAGTCTTTCCACTAGCGCAATAAAACACCTCCCTAACAAATGTACTAACCTTATCTCCCGGGCTCCTGCTGGTTAGGACATCAGCGCCCCTCCCCCAGACAGCTCCCAGACACTGAGGACGATCTGTGTGAATGAACAGATCCTGTGATAGGAGTCAGGCATGGACAGAGACAGGACTCGGCTGCACTGACTCTTGTCTCCTCCATGTGAGCACAGAGGGCTCCTCCTCTTCCTTCAGGAAGGCACACAGATATTCATAAGCCACTGCCATGGGCGTGGGCCTATATTGAGGGAGGGGCCTGGAGCTGCAGCTCCACCAGCCCCTATGTTAATCCGGCCCTGCCCAACACTATCCCATAGGGGGGGGGACTTTCTTGTCAGAACAACGGCAGTCGGGCGGAGATTGCTCTGTCTGACAGGGAAGTGAAGGGCTCGTCCTCGCTGTGCACTAGCGCATGGCACAGACATCATAGCAGCTCTGACTGGCTGTGCAGTATTCTGTGTGTACAGTCCAGCCACTTCACCTGCGCCCCCCTTCCTCTAGTAATTTGTCCCGCCCAGGGCATCCGCCCCTTCCGCCCCTGCCTTGTACCGGCCCTGCCTGTAGTCATTATACCTAGGTTATTATTACCCATAGGGACACTACCTGTTCTCAGATGTTGCAATTGGGCCGCCAGAAAGTAGCAACGTGGATGCGGGACCGCCATGCCCCCCTCACCCATTGCAAACTGTAGGGTCTGTAGACTTATCCTAGGGTGCCACCCTCCACACAAGCCCTCTAAACAACATATCTATTTTTTTGAACCATTTACCATATATCCAAACTGGTGAATTATGTAAGATATACAATAGTTGGGGCATCCACAGCATTTTAACCAAGTTGCACCTTCCAGCTTCCGACAATGGGAGTCATGTTATTATTTAAGACATGGTCTAAATCCCTTGTTACCTGGATTCCTAGATATTTGGTTTTCTCCACTGTTTTTAATGGGGTTTCTTCCAGAAAAGTACCTTGTTTGATGGGGTCTATTGGTAACAAGACAGATTTCTCCCAATTTATGGTGATGCCGGAGACCTCCCCAAAGTCTGAAAAGACTCCCATCACCTGTCTTAATGACCCCTCCGTATTCCCCAGGAAAATAAGGACGTCATCCGCGTATAACGCGATCTTCTCCTCCCTGGTTCTTCTCCGAAACCCCTCCACCATCCTATTTTGTCTTACCGCAACGGCCACTGGTTCCATAGCTAAGGCAAAGATCAGGGGCGATAAAGGACACCCCTGTCTTGTGCCTCTCTCCAACTGAAACTTACTAGAGAGTACATTGTTAGTTCTGACCCTTGCTATGGGGTTACTGTATAGAATTTTCACCCATCTCCTGAATGAGGGGCCAAAGCCAAATATCTTCAAAACCTGCCAGATGAATCCCCATTCATCTTTATATCACTAGAGGGGTCCCCAGCAGGAGGAAGGAGGTCCTGATTCCTCTATATAGATCTTTATATCACTAGAGGGGTCCCCAGCAGGTGGAAGGAGGTCCTGATTGCTCTATATAGATCTTTATATCACTAGAGGGGTCCCCAGCAGGAGGAAGGAGGTCCGGATTCCGCTATATAGATCTTTATATCACTAGAGGAGTCCCCAGCAGGAGGAAGGAGGTCCTGATTCTTCTTTATTATTATTATTATTATTATAATACGCGATTTATATAGCACCAACAGTTTACACAGCGCTTTACAATGTATAGGGGGGACAACACAATTACAGTACAGTGCAATACAGAAGGTACAGGAGGGCCCGGCTCATAGAGCTTACATTCTAAAGGGAGGGGGTGATGGTACAAAAGGTAATAGCTGCAGAGAATGATTTGATGTGGGTGGCTCAGGGATAGTTGTTAGGTGGGTGTGGGATAGGCTTCCCTGAAAAAAATTGGTTTTCAGGGATCTCCTAAAGGTGGACAGGGTAGGGGCTGATCGGACAGACTGGGGCAGGGAATTCCAGAGGATGGGAGAGGCTCTGGAGAAGTCCTGAAGGCGAGCATGGGAGGAGGTAACAAGGGAGCTAGAGAGCAGGAGGTCCTGGGAGGAGCGGAGGGGGCGATTTGGGCGATATCTACAGATGAGGTTGGTGATGTAGATGGGGGTGATGTTGTGAATGGCCTTGTAGGTTATGGTTAGCATTTTGAATTTTACACGGTGGGGTAGGGGAAGCCAGTGAAGAGATTGGCAGAGAGGGGCAGCAGTCACGGATCGATTAGTGAGGTGTATTAGTCTAGCAGCAGCATTCATAATAGACTGAAGGGGGGATAGCCTGCTTAAGGGTCGGCCATTAAGGAGAGAGTTGTAGTAGTCATGGTGGGAAATAATCAAGGAGTGAATAAGTTGCTTTGTGGTGTCATTAGTCAGGAAGGGCAGAATTCTGGAGATGTTGCGGAGGTTAAGGAGGCAGGATTTAGCCAGTGATTGGATATGGGGGCTGAAGGAGAGGCCAGAGTCAAGGATTACACCCAGGACCCTGCCATGTGTGGAGGGACCAATGGTTGTGTTGTTGATATTAACACGGGGGACCGTGAAGGAGGAAATATAACAAGCTCAGTTTTAGAAAGATTATAGATATATATTATAGATATATAAAGATCTTAATATCACTAAAGGGGTCCCCAGCAGAAGGGAGGAGGTCCTGATCAGGGCTGGTGTAAGGATTTTTGACACTCTAGGCGAAAGCTCATTTTGCCACCCCCTTGGCTCTACCCCTAACTCCACCCACTTTGCCCTGCCCATGTATACCCCACCTTTTTAATGAAGTGCCCATCAAATGCAGCCTCACCAGCGCCCATCAATGCAGCCTCACCAGCACCCATCAAATGCAGTCTACCAGTGCCCATCAATGAATGTTTGCTTGCTTCCATTCATTTGGGAGTCGGGACACACAGTCCTTCGCTATCGCTGTGCCTCTGACACTGTGTGCAAACAGAGCAGCAGCTGGCTGGTGATGCTGAGACTTAGTTGCTTGCTGCAGAGAGAAGAGAGTAGGAACACCAATGGCTGGGCACCCTAGGCAGCAGTGTGCCCTAGGCGGCTGCCTAGTTTGCCTAGTGGTAGCACCGTCCCTGGTCCTGATTCCTCTATATAGATCTTTATATCACTGGGGGGGGGGGGGGGGTCACCAGCAGGAGGAAGGAGGTCCTGATTCCTCTGTATCTTTATATAATTTGAGGGGTCACCAGCAGGAGGAAGGAGGTCCTGATTCCTCTATATAGATCTTTATATCACTAGAGGGGTCACCAGCAGGAGGAAGGAGGCCCTGATTCCTCTATATAGAACTTCATATTACTGGAGGGGTCACCAGCAGGAGGAAGGAGGTCCTGATTCCTCTATACAGATCTTTATATCACTAGAGGGGTCACCCGCAGGAGGAAGGGGGTTCTGATTCTTCTATATACAGTGCCTTGCGAAAGTATTCGGCCCCCTTGAACTTTTCAACCTTTTGCCACATTTCAGGCTTCAAACATAAAGATATAAAATTTTTATTTTTTGTGAAGAATCACCAACAAGTGGGACACAATTGTGAAGTGGAACGAAATCTATTGGATTGTTGAAACTTTTTTAACTAATAAAAAAATGAAAAGTGGGGCGTGCAAAATTATTCGGCCCCCTTGCGTTAATACTTTGTAGAGCCACCTTTTGCTGTGATTACAGCTGCAAGTCGCTTGGGGTATGTCTTTATCAGTTTTGCACATGGAGAGACTGAAATTCTTGCCCATTCTTCCTTGCAAAACAGCTCGAGCTCAGTGAGGTTGGATGGAGAGCGTTTGTGAACAGCAGTTTTCAGCTCTTTCCACAGATTCTCGATTGGATTCAGGTCTGGACTTTGACTTGGCCATTCTAAAACCTGGATACGTTTATTTGTGAACCATTCCTTTGTAGATTTTGCTGTATGTTTGGGATCATTGTCTTGTTGGAAGATAAATCTCCATCCCAGTTTCAGGTCTTTTGCAGACTCCAACAGGTTTTCATCCAGAATGGTCCTGTATTTGGCTGCATCCATCTTCCCCTCAATTTTAACCATCTTCCCTGTCCCTGCTGAAGAAAAGCAGGCCCAAACCATGATGCTGCCACCACCATGTTTCACAGTGGGGATGGTGTGTTGAGTGTGATGAGCTGTGTTGCTTTTACGCCAAACATATCGTTTTGCATTGTGGCCAAAAAGTTGGATTTTGGTTTCCTCGGACCAGAGCACCTTCTTCCACATGTTTGGTGTGTCTCCCAGGTGGCTTGTGGCAAAATTTAGACGAGACTTTTTATGGATATCTTTGAGAAATGGCTTTCTTCTTGCCACTCTTCCATAAAGGCCAGATTTGTGCAGTGTACGACTGATTGTTGTCCTATGGACAGACTCTCCCACCTCAGCTGTAGTTCTCTGCAGTTCATCCAGAGTGATCATGGGCCTCTTGGCTGCATCTCTGATCAGTCTTCTCCTTGTCTGAGCTGAAAGTTTAGAGGGACAGCCAGGTCTTGGTAGATTTTCAGTGGTCTGATACTCCTTCCATTTCAAAATGATCGCTTGCACAGTGCCCCATTGGGATGTTTAAAGCTTGGGAAATCTTTTTGTATCCAAATCCGGCTTTAAACTTCTCCACAACAGTATTACGGACCTGCCTGGTGTGTTCCTTGGTCTTCGTGATGTTCTCTGCGCTTTCAACAGAACCCTGAGACTATCACAGAGCAGGTGCATTTACACAGAGACTTGATTACACACAGGTGGATTCTATTTATCACCATCAGTCATTTAGGACAACATTGGATCATTCAGAGATCCTCGCTGAACTTCTGGAGTGAGTTTGCTGCACTGAAAGTAAAGGGGCCGAATAATTTTGCACGCACCACTTTTCAGTTTTTTATTTTCTAAAAAAGTTTAAAATATCCAATAGATTTCGTTCCACTTCACAATTGTGTCCCACTTGTTGGTGATTCTTCACAAAAAATTAAAATTGTATATCTTTATGTTTGAAGCCTGAAATGTGGCAAAAGGTTGAAAAGTTCAAGGGGGCCGAATACTTTTGCAAGGCACTGTAGATCTTTATATCACTAGAGGGATCACCAGCAGGAGGATGGAGGTCCTGATTCCTTTATATAGATCTTTAGTTGGACCTCATTTAGAATACTGTGTCCAGTTTTGGAGATCTCATTTACATAAAGATATTGATAAGATAGAACGAGTCCAGAGACGGGGAACACAAATGGTGAAAGGTCTGAGGGATAAAACATATCAGGAAAGACTGCAGGAACTTCATATGTCCAGTCTGGAGGAAAGAAGAGAAAGGATGGACATGATTGAAATTTTTAAATACATCAAGAGGGTGAATAAGGTTCTGGAGGGCGGGATTTTCAATATGGAGCCAAAATGAAGAACACGAGGACATTACCTCCAACTAACTGGAGGAAAGTTCCAAACTAGTTTTGGAAAGTAATATTTTACTGAAAGGGTAGTTGATGCTCGGAATAGACCTCCAGCAGAGGTAGTTGGTCAGTCAGCAATAAGTGGCTTCAAACACGCTTGGGACAAACATAGATCTATACTCAGATAAAAAAGACAACAAAACCCAATTTATTTATTTTTTAATATTTTAATTAAAAAAAAATATGATGACATGCATGTCATGTGATGTCAGGGGTTTTTATGTGATGTAATGTGTATAAGGTAATGTAAATTGTTACTTTGTGTTGTAGAAATGACTTTGAGGATAGTCATCTTTTGCCCCCTTGCTGTTTGTGGTGAGTGGTGACATCCCAGCAGAGTGACGGTGGACGGACCCATGCTCAGTCACACCGGATCCACATTTTATTAGTTCTCATTCACATTTTATTAGTTCTCTGTGATGAGCGGTTCTGGAACATTTCCCAGTCCTGGGATCACTGGGCTGGGTAATCCCTTCAACATGACTGGTTCCACCTTCAGTAGACCTCCTATATATGAAGGTGTAGAGGTGTGTAATAGAATGTATAAACAACTGTGACTCCATCTTCTCTTCCATTTTATATACAGTAGAAGTGAACATTTTGCTGTGTGTGTTTTGCCATAGAACCGCACCCTATGAGATATTGTGCTTAAGCCAAATTTGTATCAGCAAAAGCCATTAGCTAATTCCTGTTATCTAGTCAAGCGCAATTTTTTTATCATTATAAGAAAATACCAAGTTTGTTTAACTTTTAGAAACATTTCAATTAAAACACGGCTCCTCCCTTTTTTCTTTTGCATATAAGGCACTGTGGTATTCAGTAAAGGTCAGAGATCTTACGAACACTCTCCAGCTCATTCCCCTGTGTCTTATTTGGTCTCTAACGAATTCGGGGGTCACTGAAGCTCTTCCTGCATTACCTGAAGT